>JAAQRG010189869.1:0-11876 GCA_011634625.1 Babylonia areolata | reverse complement strand
GCCCTTGGAGGGACGTGGTGGCGGTCTCCACTCTGGGGGAGATGCTGACTCAGTCTGGCTCCGCGACTAATCCATCATTGTCGTCAGTAGGGGGCTTAGTAGGTGGTATCCTAAGTACATTAAATCAGAACGGGCACTTCCGAACACTACCGAAGTGACTCAGCGGCAGTGCAGGGTCTCCTCTGGTGTGTGGCCTCCTAGTGATCTAACATCGATGGATCCTTGTGGACTGCCGTCACTCGGACTGCGACAGACGAACAGACGGCTGTGTTTGGGGGACTCGGAATGAGCGGCGTGGGAGTAATACCACTGAAACGGTGCAGATGATGGGCCAGCAAAAACAGGAAAAGAAAGGAAGGAAAATAAAAGAAAAGTTTCAGTTCTCTCTTCGAGGGAAAACGGAGCCATGAGCCAGCAACCTCAATTGAATTTTGAGTTTTGTTTCTATTTATTTATTTATTTTTGTTGTTCTTGAGAAAAGCTGAAGAAAGCAGACATCTGGTTCCATTGACAATGATTATGATGACTACGCAACATTATAATAACAAGCATTTTTCTCTTTTGAATAAACCATTGTACAGTTTTTCTTTTGATATTGTGTGTGGAAATTTACGCGATTTTTTGTTTTGTTTGTTTGTTTGTAAATAGAATTTGCGATGCTCGGTTTTTCGTTTGTTTTGTTTATTTGTTGTTATGTGTGCGGATTTCTATGTATCTGTGTTTGTGTTTATTTTTTCTTATATGTCTGTTCAAACGAAATTAATGTTTGTTTGTTTTTAAAAGTAAAGTCACACCGCTGTTCAACACTGCAAACAAGACCGCTTTGTCAAGCTGTGTATATGTGCTGACTGTGCGAGAAAAGAATGGAAACTGGCTTTAAAAATCAACAACAACAACAACAACAACAACAACAAACCATTCACTGTATCATTCAATGATCCCGTTACAGACACGTCTAGCCTTTCAGCGGTGCATAGGCGTTGGGCTTGTGATCCATTGTTCAGTTACAGACACGTCTAGCCTTTCAGCGGTGCATAGGCGTTGGGCTTGTGATCCATTGTTCATTTACAGACACGTCTAGCCTTTCAGCGGTGCATAGGCGTTGGACTTGTGATCCATTGTTCAGTTACAGACATGTCTAGCCCTTCAGCGGTGCACAGGCGTTGGACTTGTGATCCATTGTTCAGTTACAGACACGTCCAGCCCTTCAGCGGTGCATAGGCGTTGGACTTGTGATCCATTGTTCAGTTACAGACACGTCCAGCTCTTCAGCGGTGCATAGGCGTTGGACTTGTGATCCATTGTTCAGTTACAGACACGTCTAGCCCTGCAGCGGTGCATAGGCGTTGGACTTGTGATCCATTGTTCAGTTACAGACATGTCTAGCCCTTCAGCGGTGCATAGGCGTTGGACTTGTGATCCATTGTTCAGTTACAGACACGTCTAGCCCTTCAGCGGTGCATAGGCGTTGGACTTGTGATCCATTGTTCAGTTACAGACACGTCCAGCCCTTCAGCGGTGCACAGGCGTTGGACTTGTGATCCATTGTTCAGTTACAGACACGTCCAGCTCTTCAGCGGTGCACAGGCGTTGGACTTGTGATCCATTGTTCATTTACAGACACGTCTAGCCCTTCAGCGGTGCATAGGCGTTGGGCTTGTGATCCATTGTTCAGTTACAGACACGTCTAGCCCTTCAGCGGTGCATAGGCGTTGGACTTGTGATCCATTGTTCAGTTACAGACACGTCCAGCTCTTCAGCGGTGCACAGGCGTTGGACTTGTGATCCATTGTTCACCAGTGATCAGGGTGCGGGGCCTCGTTTCACAGCATGGTGTTGAATCCTCGAAAAAGGCACCGTACTCTGCTTTTCATACCCTTCATCAATGTGAATGGATACCTGACTTCGGTCGAGTTAGGTTAAAAGGGTGCAAGGAGAGGACTGGGCCCCGTCTCTCTGTGCCAAACCTTAGACACGGAGGACATGAATTCACTGCCCCGGTGGCCATAAAAAAAGCTATTTTGGATCTTAAATGACGGGCGCAATAGCCGAGTGGTTAAAGCGTTGGACTTTCAATGTGAGGGTCACAGGTTCGAATATCGGTAACGGCGCCTGATGGGTAAAGGGTAGAGATTTTTTTCGATCTCCCAGGCCTACATGTGCCTGAACCCCCTTCGTGTGTATCCACAAGCACAAGATCAAATACACACATTAAAGATCCTGTAATCCATGTTAGCATTTGGTGGGTTATGGAAACAAGAACATACCCAGCATGCACCCCCCGAAAACGGAGTATGGCTGCCTACGTGGCGGGGTAAAAGTGGTCATACACGTAAAAGCCCGCTCGTGTGCATACGAGCGAACGTGGGAGTTGCAGCCCACGAACGAAGAAGAAGAAGAAGAAGAAGCGGAGGAGGAGGAGGAGGAGGATCTTTAGCACTCGACGACCATAACTAAAACATGGTAATTCTCGTCTCAACGCCTGGAGCAGAACCATTCACCAAAGTCGAAAGTAGATCCTGGGAAATGCTCAAGGTCTACTGAAGTCGACATATGGAATCTCTGAAAAGGTTTTCAAAGGGCGTGGAATCTACGGAAACTATTTCTAAGCACAAGAAACATATTGAAAGGATTTCAAAGCACTTGGAATCTCCAGAGAACTTTTCAAGGCGCACACAGTCTCTTGGAAGGTTTGTTAGGCACACAGAACCTATTGAAACGTCTTCTGTGCATGCAAGTAAAACCTTTTGAAAAGCATATGCAATATTCTGAAAGGTTTCTAAGCACATGGAATCTCCTGAAAAGTTTCTTAATTATATAACCTCACGAACAGTTTTCAAGTACATGGTGTATATAGGAACAAGTTTCAAAGCTCATGGGAAAAGTTTTCAAAGTGCATGGAGTCTCTGGAAAACTTTTCAAAGCACATGGAGTCTCTTAAGCTATATCTTGGCACATACAATATCCTGAGACTGCTTCTGTGTTGCTGTGTTGCCTCATGTTTTGGGGATTTCGGTGTTGAACTGTTTTCTTCCAACCACGAAACATGGGTGACGAGATCTAACAACGACCTTTTCTCTGTTTTGTCTTATCGTCGTTTCTCTGTGCCTCTTGCGTCACGTTTATTTTCAGTCAGTGTTTTAGCAATTTGACCAGACGAATTGAAAAACATAAATGATGATAATGATGATGATGATGATGATGATGATGATGACGTGTATTGATAGAGCGCTTAGACGGGCGCAATAGCCGAGTGGTTAAAGCGTTGGACTGTCAATCCGAGGGTCCCGGGTTCGAATCACGGTGACGGCGCCTGGTGGGTAAAGGGTGGAGATTTTTACGATCTCCCAGGTCAACATATGTGCAGACCTGCTAGTGCCTGAACCCCCTTCGTGTGTATATGCAAGCAGAAGATCAAATACGCACGTTAAAGATCCTGTAATCCATGTCAGCGTTCGGTGGGTTATGGAAACAAGAACATACCCAGCATGCAAAACCCGAAAACGGAGTATGGCTGCCTACATGGCGGGGTAAAAACGGTCATACACGTAAAAACCCACTCGTGTGCATACGAGTGAACGCAGAAGAAGAAGAAGATAGAGCGCTTATCCTGTGGTTCTAAGCTCATGGAACAAAACATCTGGTATGGATTAGACACAGGAATATAATCAGAAATGTTAAGATTCAAACTCGCTTAAAAACAAACAAAAAACCACCACCACCACCACCAACGACAACAACCCCCCTGCACCCCCAAGAAAAACAACAACAACAAAAAAAACAAACAAAAAAAAAAAACCCAAAAAACCCCAGTGTAACAATAAAATCGAGTCCGTAATGATCTGGGTTCAAATCCCGCACTCGCCCCTTCTCCAAAGTGTGACTGGAAATTAAGACTGAGCGTCTAGTCATTCGGATGAGACGATAAACCGAGGTCCCGTGTGTAGCACACACTCGGCGCACTGAAAAACGAACCCATAGCAACAAAAGTGTTGTCCTCTGGCAGCATTCTGTATAAGAAATCCACTCTGATAGGTGAACGAAAATTTATATGCATGCACTCAAGGCCTGCAAAAGTGCGTTGGGTTATGCTGCTGGTCAGACATCTGTCTAGCAGATGTGGTGCAACTTTTGTGGAATTGAGAAACTGAAACTGAATGGCAGCACACACACATGCACAATGACAGTCTGGGAGGTATCGATCTATACTTATATTGTTTTATTTTATTTTTTATTGTTTGTTTTTTTTAAATTTTATTTATTCATTTATTTATTTCATTTTATTTTATTTTGTTGTTGTTTTTACTTTATTTATTCTATTTTATTCTATTTATTTTTTTTATTGTTATTTATTTTATTTTTATGTTTTTTTTGTTTTTTTTTCTCAAGGCCTGACTGAGCGCGTTGGGTTACGCTGCTGGTCAGGCATCTGCTTGGCAGATGTGGTATAGCGTATATGAATTTGACCGAACGCAGTGACGCCTCCTTGAGCTACTGATACTGAACAAATGTGTTTTAGTTTAAATTTGGAAGGTAGAACGAACGAAAGTAACGAAATGTTTTATTCAAATAAAGGCCATAGCCCCTTATTGAAGGAGTGTGACACATGTACATTGAAATATAGGAATTATTTTGGAAAATGGAAGATTTGTGGTAAAGACTTCCAAAACCAAAGTCTATAATGTGCAAATATGGAAACTATGGGACTTACGTCTGTAACACAGGATTTCGAACAAGCGTGTGTCAGACGTAGAACGCAGACAAGGTCGAGGTGGACTGCAAATAATCACAGGGCCAGATGGTGTAGAACCAGTCAATGATCTGAAACATTTTCAAGCTATTTTGAACTTTGTTTTACAAACTTTCCAACCCCTCTTCTTTTTAGTGTTCCACAAGGCTCAATGCTTAATCTCTCTCTCTCTCTCTCTCTCTCTCTCTCTCTCTCTTCAAAATATATACCACCCTCTCTCTGATATCATCCTGAACTACTTTGTTGCTGATCAGTGTGCAGATGACACTCAAGTACAAAATTCAGCTCCACCAGAAAATGCACAAGAACGTCTTCGTGATCTAGAAAATACATCCATAATGTAAAGTCCGGACGAGAAACAACAAATTAAAACTTAATGATGATAAAACATAATCTGTTCTCTATGACGGTTCCACACCTGTCTTCTTCTTGAAACTCCTCGGTCGTCAGTCAAAATACGCTCCCATGATTTCTTATTCACAAACGATGCAAGACACTTTAGGATTCATTATTGACTCTGAACTCAGTGTGGAAGAACATAATAATAATAATACTAATAATAATAATGGATACTTATATAGCACACTATCCAGAAATCTGCTCTAGGTGCTTTACAAAAACGCTTTTGTTAACATAAAACATTATATTATATCTATGTTACATACACACACCAAAATGTGACCACACACACACACACACACACACACACACAGGCACGCACGCAGGCACGCACGCACACACACACACTGCACACATGCATTTTAACATACATGTGTATCTAACAGCTACCCTAACACATACGCACACACAGGCAGGCACAAACTTACATAAACACATGTGACAAAACATGGTCAAACTGCCTTTTACATGCTCAAACGGATTAGCTCAATCCGGAAATACCTCACAGCAAAAACACTACTCACTTCGTACGTTCTTCACAAATTAGATTTGCTGTAATTCTTTATTGTTATGTTTTCCTTCTTCTATCATAGAACCTCTACAGAAAGTTGAAAACATAGCAGCTCTCCTTATCCTGAAAGCCTCTCGCAAACAGCCGTGTTCTCCACGTCTTAGCGTTTCACTGGTTTACAATATCAGAGGGGTGATAGAAACCTTTTCCTGTTCGTCAAGTAAATTTGAACAATCTGAGGTGCTGTTGCGCAAATGTCAATCGTAGTTTCTAACCGGGAAACGAGAATTTGGTGATCAATGGTGTCGAATTCGCTAAACTGAAATGGGGACACTGTAGTGTACCGTTCCGCACCCCCAACCTTCCGCCACAAACAACAGAGGGAGAGAGAGAGAGAGATAGAGGGAGATAGACAGAGAGAGAGAGAGAGAGAGAGAGAGAGAGAGAGAGAGAGAGAGAGAGAGATACGGACAGACAGACAGACAGGCAGACAGATAGAGACAGAGAGTCAAAGTCAAAGTCAAAAGTAAAAAAAAAAAAAAATTTTAATGTCAGGCCTCTTGCCCATAACATGAGTGATGACATGTTCTGTGTAAGAGAGAGACAGAGAGAAAGAGAGAGATTTCTCTCAGTCTGTCTGTCTGTCTGTGTGCGTGTATGTCCGCCCTCCCGCCCGCCCGCCGCTACCCCAATACTTTGTTTACTCATCACTCTCCACAGCCGTGTATGTGGCAAACTTTAAAACGTCCGAACCGGCTCACCCTGTCAATAACCCTGAGTTACTCCCCCTTCCCCGACATGGCGTCGCTCCACCCCCCCTTCTTTTCTCCCCTCGCGGGCGACTATCACCTACCTGCGGCTTATGAGTGATGAAAATGGGCCTATCTCCCTCTTATCAGCCCGAGCCTTGTAAGAGCCGCGCAAACTGCTTATTTCCCCCCACGTCTAACAAGCGCCTTCAGTTACGGCCCCTCGCTGCGCTCTCTAATGCGGAAGAATAATAGGCGAGGTGATAGCTGCCTAGCACGTGCGCTTATCACCTCGTGTGATCCCGGTGGCGTGCGGGAAAGCTTTATTATAACGCTGATTACGGCGGGCCCCGCGCGCGTGATAACTATGTATGGTGCAAGACCCGTAAACAGCGAGGAGGGAGGGACGGGAGGTGCAGGGTATTGCATGTAGGTCGTCTTGACAGTGATGGTTGTACGGCGATGGAGAGTGAAAAAGGAACTGAAAGAACAGTGAATGTCACTCCGCTTTAACACACACACAAACACACACACAGAGAAAAAAGACAAAAAAGACAACAACAAAACGAAATAAAAACAAACAAACAAACAAAGAAACAACAACAAACAAAACAAAACAAAACAACAACAACAACAACAACACACACACACACACACACGAAACGTATACCTTTTAAAAAATCCAAGATACGAACGAACGAAAACCCAGCAAATATACTACTACTACTACTACTACTAATGATAATAATAATAACAATGTACATTTATATAGCATAATATTGCAATCGTCATCAAAGAAAACCTAACAAACACTACTTACGTCATGTTAACGAACGAAAGAAAACCTAACAGAAACCACATTCGTCATCAAAGAAAACCCAAGAAAACACCACATACGTCATATTTAAAAACGAAACAGAACCTAACAAACACCTCTCGCATCATAAAAGAACTAATGAAAATCACAGAACAAATGTAAACCGTCAGAAGCATCTACAAATCATAGTATAAACACCTCCCATGTGACGATTTATAAAAGACCCCACTGATTAGGTCACACAGAAATGACGTATCAATTTACGTCATTACCGAAGCTCAGCAAGACATAATATATTCATGCCTCGCACAGCGCACGTGTCGTCACCACTCCCAAATTAATTTTGTCGAATCAGTTCCATGCTATCCATGATAATCATTCTGTTCATATCCTCAAAATATCTGCCATTGCCATCGCTGGTGAAGACCACCAGATTCTGCGAATACGGAATTACTACGAACAGAATGATCATTTACCTTCATACCCTTTGCAAAGAACACCTCGAACACCTCTTTGCAGAGAACGCCTCCAACACCTCTTTGCAGAGAACACCTCCAACACCTCTTTGCAGAGAACGCCTCCAACACCTCCGAAGAAAGCATTGTAAAGAATTTGTCTTTTTATATATATATAAAGCCTTTAAGTTAAGATCAATAATGATATCATAATTCCTTTGATGATTGTTTCGCCTTGTGCACTTGCATGTTTAATAATGTTGTATACTTCACCCCTTCATGAGGGGCAATGGCCTATATGAATAAATCATCCGAATCCGAATCTGTTGACCTCTCTCTCCACCAGACGTTTATCATTTATTTTGTTTCACTTTATCTGTATCTTAGCTTCGTTGAAACTCATGTATGATCACGTATAAACTTCTAGCTATGATGACATCCGTCACATGTTTTATAGTATGTGCACATTATCAGGACAGGACTTTATATAAGATTTCTTGTTGTCCTGTTCATCTATGCCTGTGTTGTATTGTGACACGTTTCAAGATACTGCTTAAACCAAGAAGGCGTTTGACAGACCTTAGGAAGAGACACCATGGGCCATAGTGAATAGAATGATCTAATATTGGGCAAAATCTTATCAACACCATCCAGCATATACATACTCTACTTCTAAGCGACTAGTGTGGTACCCCCTTACAGTGAATAGAATGATCTAATATTGGGCAAAATCTTATCAACACAATCCAGCATATACATACCCTACTTCTAAGCGACTAGTGTGGTACTCACACAGGCTATTACTGGATAGTGGTTTTCTTACTTAGGCTGGCGTTCGTTTTCTAGTCAAACTGTGAAGTAAGGGCGAGAACGGGATTCTTCTTCTTCTTCTTCTTCTGCGTTCACTCGTATGTACACGAGTGGGCTTTTACGTGTATGACCGTTTTTACCCCGCCATGTAGGCAGCCATACTCCGTTTTCGGGGGTGTGCATGCTGGGTATGTTCTTGTTTCCATAACCCACCGAACGATAACATGGTTTACAGGATCTTTAACGTGCGTATTTGATCTTCTGCTTGCATATACACACGAAGGGGGTTCAGGCACTAGCAGGTCTGCACATATGTTGACCTGGGAGATCGTAAAAATCTCCACCCTTTACCCACCAGGCGCCGTCACCGTGATTCGAACCCGGGACCCTCAGATTGACAGTCCAACGCTTTAACCACTCGGCTATTGCGCCCGTCAAGAGAGCGGGATTCGAACCCACACCCTCACAGACCCTCACCCATGTGAGTACATGGGAATGTTGCTGTGTTCTAGGCCAACGCAAAGAGACAGAGTCAACTACAGGCTCCGACCCGAGGGTCTCCTGGAAGGCAAACAGGAACATACAGCTGAAGAGGAACAGAAATAATGGGTCTCTTAGCTGTTGGTCATGATCGCTTCTTGATTTTTCAAAGATATGATTATTGGATTGCTGAGAAAAAAGCAAAACAACCCCCCCAAAAAAACAAAACAAAACAAAACAAAAACAAAAACAAAACAAACAAACCCAACCAATGCTACCTTCCTCAGTCGCGCGGTGTGTGTGTGTGTGTGTGTGTGTGTGTGTGTGTGTGTTGGCGCGCGTGCATATGTCCGTGTGTGTGTGTGTGTGTGTCTGTGCGCGCGCGCGCGCGTGTGTGTGCATGTGCGTGTGCGTGTGCGTGAGTCTGTATACGTGTGTGTGGTCCAACAGGCATTCCACGTTGATCATAAAATAAACCAGCACGATAAATCTGTAAAGATGGCAGATAACGTTTGCACCAAAGTTTAAGAGCCGAACACACACATACACACGCACACAATCATATTAGCTCGCAAAATGAAGATATACTGGTACGTTCATTGTAGCACAAGCTAGCAGTTGTCAACACCGATGCAAGTGATGCGAACCCTACAGTCTCTCCAGCATGTTAAAAACTTTACGTCAGGATCATACCTATTGCAGCAAGCCCGTCGTAACTTCGTTCTTCTGTCTTGCTTTTTTTTTTTTTTTCCTCATCTTCCAAAACGTCCTTGACATTGCCCTTTACGCTCCTGATCCATTACTCCCCCCACCCCTCCCACACAAGGAACTTATCAATGTTACGTCGCGTTGAGGTCACTCAAGACAGAGGACCCTGCCTTGTTTCAAGAGCTGCCTGCTATGATTCAACATACTCAAAGATACTATCACACGAGTGAAAAGTGTCGTTATTACCCTGTGAGTGTTTTACACAAAATGGAATTGAAGAGTCATGTCCACAAACTATCACATCAGTGAATATTACGATCACACCCGGACATCGACCATGGAAAAAGGCTGGCTTCAATTATCGTTTCCACGCTCACGGCCATCTGTTGCCATACCACCTCTCATGCAATATTTTTCTTTGTTCTGAGAACGTCAGAGACTGCCATAGTCAGTGTGATAACACCACCATCTAAGTTCCCGACTGTCGACAACCATTGCTCAGTCGCGGAGCTAAAATGAGTTTTGATATAGCGTCTCCCATGGAGTGGCTGATGGCACCAGTTCCATCCGGTGACAGTCTGGCGCTATCAGTCTGCCGACGGCAAGGACCGTAACGTCACATGCCACGTGCACGTACGTGATGATGAAACTGATCCCTATGAAAACATGGCGTGCAGAGTGATGGTGCAGTTTTGATTTCGTTTTGCTGCAGCTGCTACTACTATTGCTGCTGCTGCTGCTGTCGCTCCTACTGTTGCTTCTGCTGTTGCTGCTACTGTTGCTACTGCTGTTGCTTCTGCTGTTACTGCTGCAACAACATCTACTACTAATATCATTAATAGAACTGCTGCTGCTGCTGCAACAACAACAACTACTACTGCTACAACAGCAACAACAACAACTACTGCTGCTGCTGCAGCAACCACAACCGCAACAACAACTACTATTAGTACTACTACTACTACTACTATTGCTACCACGTCTGCTGCTGCTGCTACTACTGCTGGTATTGCTACCATTATTACAGCTGACTACGACTATTACTCCTACAACTAATTGGTACACCACTGAGCTGTCAATACTTATCGTACAGTATATTCCTACTGAGCGAACCCAAGGATTATGTCTTTGTATATCGTCATTATATACGCGCGTGGATGTCTGCACGCTCCCTGTGCTCTTCCAAAGAAGTACGGAGATGATGGTAATTATGACGATACAGAAACTAAAAGGAGGAAGAGTCCGCCATGGCCTCAGTCTCCCGAGACCGTGGAGACCCTGGAGACCCCGATACGTACGCGACCACTTGGTTCTCAAGTGCCTGCATGACTCCCTCCGTGTCTCCCCGTTAAGGTGATGAAGCGTGTATGAATGGGTCCGCACTCGTTGCCACCAATACTACCCCAACACCCCCAACCCCCCTCCCCCACGCTCCCACCACGCCCCCCCCCCACTCCAGTCAGCTTCCGTGTGCTTGGAGAGGCGGACTGCAGTTCCCACGCCAGTCACTCACCCGTGTGTTCTGTGCGTACTGTACTGACGCTCAGTAGGCTTCTTTCTGTTACGTGTGACGGATCCGTTGCGTACCCATGTGTTAGTTTAGTTTAGGCAGCAGTACTCCATTTTCGTGGAGTTGTTGTTTAATAATGATGATAATCAACAACAATAGGTGGAGTGATGGCCCCTAGAGGTAACGCGTCCGCCTAGGAAGCGAGAGATTCTGAGCGCGCTGGTTCGAATCACGGCTCAGCCGCTGATATTTTCTCCCCCTCCACTAGACCTTGAGTGGTGGTCTGGACGCTAGTCATTCGGATGAGACGATAAACCGAGGTCCCGTGTGCAGCATGCACTTAGCGCACGTAAAAGAACTCACGACAACAAAAGGGTTGTTGCTGGCAAAATTCCGTAGAAAAATCCAGTTCGATAGGAAAAAACAAATAAAACTGCACGCAGGAAAAAATACAAAAAAATGGGTGGCGCTGTAGTGTAGCGACGCGCTCTCCCTGGGGAGAGCAGCCCGAATTTCACACAGAAATCTGTTGTGATAAAAAGAAATACAAATACAAATAGATCTACCTGAAGGTCTGATAGTCATCAGCGCCATCCATATGTAATACGCAGCTTCTTTTCAACTGAACGTGTGTGTGTGTGTGTGTGTGTGTGTGTGTGTGTGTGTGTGTGTGTGTGTGTGTGTCCT
>JAAQRG010189863.1:10000-11909 GCA_011634625.1 Babylonia areolata | reverse complement strand
TCTCTCTTTGGCTCTGTATCTATACCCCTCTGCCCCCCTCCCCCTTCTCTTCCATCTCTCTCTTTCTCCATTTCTCTTATCCTCTCTCTCCCTCGCTTGTGCCAGTTCCCCCAATCTCCCTCTCTCTCTGCCTCCCCCTTCACCCCCCCCCCTCTCTCTCTCTCCCCCACTCGATGTTTGCCAACCCCCCTCTCTCTCAGCACAGCAGTAAATGGGTCAGCCAATATTTGGTTGGAGGCATGGGGCCAAAACCTTCGACCCATGACATTTCACAGACAGCTTCAGAGGTCTCCGGACAATGGTTTCCTGATTGATGCTCTTGACGATTGGAACTTGGGACTGCGATACAGTACAGCGATATTGGATTGTGTGTCTGTGTCTGTCTGCCTGTTTCTCTTTGTGTGTGTGTGTGTGTGTATGTGTGTGTGTGTGTGTGTGTGTGTGTGATCTGAGGGTTGGATAGGGGTGTGGGTGTGTTGCCTATGTATGTGTGTATGTGTTGTATATGTGAGTGTGGTGTGGGGGAGGGGGGGAGGGGGGTAGATCAGGGGGGCGCGGGGGGAGGGGGGGGGGACATGCGGGTCGTCGACGGGTCCCTACCATGTCAGGGGTAACTTGCCTTAATTAAGGCAAAATGATTTTTTTTATCTTTAAATACGGCCCCTTGAGGTCTCTGCCAATAGGTGGTAGACTGACCTCTATGGGAGTTTTCTGCAAGACCCAAACCCTGAATAACTTGGTCTTTTAATGGCGTGAAACAGCAGGTCGTCAACCTCCACTCAAACTGCGGAGTTTTCCAAGCTTTTTGTGACACTCGTGAAGCCAAATGGGTGCCGTGGTAAAAACTTCTTCTTCGTTCGTGGGCTGCAACTCCCACGTTCGCTCGTATGTGTACACAAGTGGGCTTTTACGTGTACGACTGGTTTTACCCTGCCAATTGGGCAGCCATACTCCTTTTTCGGGGGGGTGCATGCTGGGTGTGTTCTTGTTTCCATAACCCACTGAACGCTGACGTGGATTACAGGATCTTGAACGTGCGTATTTGATCTTCTGCTTGCGCATACACAAGAAGGGGTTCAGGTACGAGCAGGTCTGCACATTTAGTTGACCTGGGAGATCGGAAAAAAAATCTCCATCCTTTATCCACACCAGGCGCCGTTACCGAAATTCGAACACAGGACCCTCAGATTCAAAGTCCAATGCTTTAACCACTCGGCTGTTGCGCCTGTCGCTGTGGAAAACGCAGACAGTTCCTTTGATCAGTCTGCCCGCCCGGTCGGAGATGAGTTCCGGAGGGTGATCGTGGTTTAAGGGAGACAAATGGGGGTGTGGGCATCCTGGAGGGGCTGACTGACAGACGACTGAGGAGGAAGAAAGGAAGGAGTCTCCTTGGACTGGGGAGGGAGGTACAGGAATGGTTTGCCGAGACTACTTCCGGTGACAGTGATTCACCCCCCCCCCCTCTCTCTCTCTCTCTCTCTCTGTCAGCTGGGCCACACTGCTTAGATATAAAAGGATTTTCTCTCTCTTTCTGTCAATACTATATGGATTTTCAGATGTTCGGTTGAATGAAGGGGTTGGAAACGAAAAAAGTTTTTAAACAACGCATAACAGACTGTTATAAACAAGACTGATCAAGTAAACTTTCTGAAAGTGATAGGCACTCCACATATCGCTGTTTTAAGTCATTGTCGCAACCAGAAAAGTACATCTCAGGCATTACTGTCATTAAGTTTCGTACTGTCCTTCCTGAATTTAGGCTAGGCATAAGCGATATAAACTTGCACAAAAGATACACAGAAAAACCGGCTCGGGGGGGGGGGGGGAAGCATGCTCATTACTCGCTCTGTGGCAATGCTCATTACTCGCTCTGTGGCAATGCTCATTACTCGCTCTCTGTGGCAATGCT
>JAAQRG010189863.1:0-7500 GCA_011634625.1 Babylonia areolata | reverse complement strand
GGCATGACATGTGGCGATATGTGCGATGTGCATATGATTTATAAATCTGTCTCCATCGTCCGCCTCCATCCTCCTGTCCCACTCTCTCTGTGTCTCTCTCCTTTTGTCATGGCTTTTCGTACTTCTAATGATGTGGTTCCAAACTTCACATACGCAAAGCAGGTAGTATGCAGTCCATTATTAACTTTCCACTGGGATCTAAAGACATGAAAATCTCTCTCTCTCTCTCTATATATATATATATGTGTGTGTGTGTGTGTGTGTGTGTGTGTGTGTGTGACCAAGCGCGCTATGCTTGCTCCAACACTGCTCTCACACGAGCTACATCAGACGACGTGTTTCCCCACCCACGCCCAGAATTGTGTGACGTCACTCCGCTTACATCATTTTGTTCTCGCCAGACAGCCTACTCATCGCGGTACGTCATTGGCTGAGCGGAAACTTGTGTTTCTATTCCACCGTAATTAATTAATAACTCTTTTGTCATATCAGTAAACTGCAAGTATTATATACTGGCAGAATCGTCGTGATTCCATCTTTAAGTCTGTTCCATTTGTGTTTGCCTACGTTAAACTCATTTAACGCAATTTGTAATTTTCAGCGATGAGCTCATTAAAACTGACCCTGTTCAGGTGACTTAAATTAAGATTATAAATTCATCTTAAATAATCAACACTTCATTTTATACTCATTATAAAGCAGGTGTTGAGCTCTTTTTTTTTGCAACTTATTCGACGTAAATCGGTTCAGGAATCATTTAGAAATCTATCACTGAACACCTTATCAGAAACACAGTCTGTTGCCAGATTTGGCTGATCAGTGCCGATCTGGTTTGCAGCACACGTGACGGCCTTTGCGGTCCGCTTAACTTGCACAGTGAGTGATGAGTGGTCATATTCATAACTGGTCAGTCATCTGACCAGAGCCTGCTCTATCTCTCTTGCTGCGTCGCGGACAGTGTGAGTGTGTATCGTGTGTGTTCTCACAACGGCTAACACCTCGCTACGTATCGCTGTAAGTACTATTGTGTAGAATGTGTTGACTTGTAAATTGTATTGTTCGACACATTACTTGTGTTCATATGAGTATCTTCAGTTTTCAGTTCATGCTTTGACATGTTAGTCACAGCTCGGCTATGATTGAGCTAGAAAACTGCCATGTCATATGCTCGTAGCAGTATTCCATTTGATTCTTCTTAACGTCACAGTCAATGACGTCTCTGGACACAGATATTTTGTTCCAGAATGTTCCAGTGAGTGCGTAAAGTTCATTCACCACTTAATGGTCAAGCCATGATGGTGCTTCACTTACTATCTAGTCTATCAGTTTGCCAGTATTATATCAAAGCCACTGATTCTCCATCTTGTTTACTATTCAGGTATTATTTTACATGCTAATATCAGTTGTACTGTTACAGTGCACTCAGTATTCTAAGATGTGTGTAGTATTCTGTTGTGGTGATTACAAGATAGTGTTTGATTAATATCAGTTATTGGTTAAAACCACCTGATATGTATCAGTCTGTTAATTGTAATTCAGTTATCATGCTCTCTCCTATACGGCTTACTCCAGTAAAGTGCTACATGATAAACTGATTCATTTGAGTCACTTTGACACAGTATAAGCTTTACCTAATCTATACTGTCAGTGTACTTTCACCAAGTCAGCATCGCTTCAATCACTTTAACTGCGCTAGTTAAATGTATTAGAAATGTCATTTGATGTCAGTGTTTGGTCTTCACACATATGTATTACCAAGTGGTAGTCTTTCCATGTAATATGTATACATGTGCTCCACTATTCACTTGTGCTGACATGTGCTTAATGACATCTGTTTACTTGTGTCTGTTCAGCTGGCACTGTCTTCTCTATTACTTCTTCTCTTCTATTCTTCTTTATTTCTTCTCCTTTAGTTTATAACTATTATAAATAAAACAATAGAAAACCCATTTGTGACTGGCCTCTATATATTCCTGGCCCGTGTGCGTGGGAATTCTTCTCAATACCCTTTAATACAGTAAATCATCATTTAGTTTAGATCTTTTGTACCGTCCGTACCCTATTAGAACCACTCAATACACGGCTACAAAAGTGGCGTTCCCGACAGGATTTTGATCCTTCAAAAATATCCTTACGACTGGATATTGATCTTTGATTAATACAAATTATTCCCTTTAAGGTTTCAATTCTTTTATTCTTAAATTCAATCCATCCCTAAACCACAGCCCTTTACCACCAAGTGTACCTTGTTACAACTTGGCGCTGTGAGCATAGGATGTGCTAAATTCTCCAAATATCTCTAATAATAATTTAAAGCTCCTAGCCCAGCTAATCTCTATCACACACACACACACACACACACATATATATATATATATATATATATTACATATATATTAATTTAGGTTGTGCACTCTCTCTCTCTCTCTCTGTGCGTGTGTGTGTGTGGAGTGTCTGGAGTGTCTTTGCATTCAGCAATATTAAAGACGCTAGTATTGAACTTGGAATTGGCATTGACTAGGTTTGCTACTTGGAGCATCAGTTTGAATGACCCGCCACCATGATCACCGCCAATCTTAATCCAAATTTCGTCCTCTGGAATGCTGCCATCATGCCATGACAGTCGACCTTGACTGTCATAATCATCCAGCAATTTGGTGACATAATCTGGGACATTCTTGATTCCTGCACAAGGTGTTGGAACCAGCTCCATCTCCTTTGCATCCTTATTCCAGATTTCTAGAGTTCTCATCTGGCCTTTTACTCCTGCATGCTGTGCTTTCAGTTGTGCTGCTTTTTCTTTCTTTTCACTGGCCTAATGTACCCCAAGCCTTCTGTAGAGACATTTCAGCGTTCTATATTTTGTCAAACTGATGCCTAGTATTGAACGCGCTGCTGCACCTTCTTCTGCTGTTACAGACACTGGGGCACATTGGGCCTCACTAAGGACCAGTTGTTTCCGTGCCTTACATGCTGTCTTAGTTGTGTGCCCTGTTGCTTGGCTGCATCTTGCTCCGTGTCTCCAGATACATTCAGCCGGATTTTGTTCATAACTTTTGCTCTCTTCTTTCTCAGTGGTGTTGGGGCCTGTGATGATCTTTTCCGGGGTTTCCTTATTTTTTGGAAGATGAGTGGTTGTCCATCAGTTTGGCACTTGATGGTCATTCTATCTCTGGACTCTGACAGCTTAACTTAGGCACATTTTGTGAAATACCTTTCCTCTGGTTTCGTCACTGGTGTCTTCAGACGACTGAAAGGCCTCAGAATGTGATTTTTATATGGAGACAGTGCTTTATCTACACCAGAGCGAACTCGCCTGGTAAAGTTTAGGTGCAACTTTAAAATGTTTAACAGGCGTTGAAGTAGAATCCAAGGCGTCAGAAAAGGAAACGTCTTGAACAGGCTGGTGGTCTGGTTGGGGGCTTGGTCTTAAACTGAAACTTTTTTTGTTGTTGTTTTTTTCTCTGGTCGTCCGCCTTTGCTCTGCTGTTGACAATGTGAACAAGCTGAACACTGGCTGGCTGGGACACTGGGGTCAAAGTGACACTACAAATATGACATTGTTTCAATATCTGCTGATGTGCGGGCTATTGTTGTGGGTGCGTTTTCACGTTTTGGTAGAAACTGTATCTTTGTGAAACAAGAAGCACAGATCGAGTCTGAGTGCACTCCCTCCGTATCTTCCAACACATTCAAGCTGAAAAACCTGTTGATCTCTGAAGCAACACTGACACATGTTTTCTGTTGTTTGCTCCTATCTTTTTCTGATCTCTTGGACCTTCTCCCACACAGTCTGCATAAGGAATTTAAACGCTCTAAGTGTTCAGATAGTGAATGATCACTTTGATCCATCTTGATGGAATCGACCCTCCCAAAATAAAACCGACACGAACAAAACAGATAATATCGACAAACAAGTATTTGTTGTTGAAACAACTACTACTTTCCACAAACAGAATGACAGACAACTGCGTGTTGCTACGACTAATTGATTCTACGACTTATCTCCATTTATACATAAGCAACGCTGATATACAAACAATTATTTGCTACAACAGTAACGTATTTATTCTACTTCTTCATCCTTATTCCAAATGACATACAACCATCTGTTACTTCAACAACTTACAACACTTTATTATTATTATTATTTGTATTGTTATTATCATTAAATAATATACGGCCTCAGATTAAAGCCAAAGAAATATTCTGCCCCCGGCCCCAGCCGCCCCTCCCTCTCCCAAGCGTGTCAGTATCAACACTCATTAACCCCTCTGACCGATTCTGCAATACCGCCTCCTGAGCTGACGAAAAGGCAGGACACACACATACACACAAACACACACACGACACACACACAAACACACACACACACTGTTTGAAGCGGCAGGCACGTAGCACGGAAATGTACAGAAATGGACGTCACGGAAGTTTTACGGCTGCCTTGGCGTGTAATCACGGGAAATCAATGACCTGGGGAGAGGGAAATCAACACTTTGGGAGGGATGAAATGTGAAACTTGGGAAGAAAAAGAACAATGAAACTTATCCCTTCGCTGAACCTTTGTTCTTAGAAAATTAACAATGAGGCCAGGAGATGAAATGATTAACAAATAGTAAAGAGTGGTAACTCTCTCTGGTGACTCGTTTTAATTGGTTGTTTTTTTAGCCTTGTAGTAGTAATTGACGCGGCGATAGCCTTGAGATGGCCTTAGTGGTCGGCGAGGCTCTAAGCACCATAATTTAATTTAATTTAATTTGGTAACTCTCTCCACTCACAAGGAAACCTTGTGTCATGAAAGGACGGCTTTGTTTTTGTATTTGTTCGTACATGATCTAGCGGTGCTTCGTCACATGTCGGCACATACAAGTTGGTGTGAAACCAAAGTGTCATGATAGCAGAGACAAATGCTTTAAGTTTTAGCAATACGTCCCTCCGGGGGACGTCCTGGGACATCTCCCACCACTACCTCCCACCACAAGGGGTGGGGGTGGGGGTGGGTTAGGTGGGGGGGGGGGGGGAGGCGGGGGAGTTTGGGTGGAGGGCAGAAACAGCTTAGGGGGTTGACATCCCAGAACTGTTGAGCGGACGACGTTTCCATTTCCTGAAGCTCCTGTTCTGCTGGCGATCGAGGCCGCCAGGATTCAGAGAACAGTTTGTGGTAATTACTGACAACTGAGAGTTGTGGCTGCATGAACTTCTCAGTCAAAACCCTGGTGAAGAAGCATTCCTCATTGATTCTCAAATCATGGCAGTTTCTTCCGTACTCAGGTCTAGCCAAAGTCTTTCTTGTTCACAATCTATTTGTGGAACGAACTTTAGTGATCATACTGAAAATATTCAGCATTTTGAGCTTGAAAAAATTATCTTCTTTTTTTTTCTTGACTGCCTAAGACATTGTGTGTCCGTTGGCAATTTTCGGTTTTATTTGCCTGTTATTGTATATAATTGTGTTATGTATGATTATGTTAACTTATATTCAGATTTTTTTTTAATCGTCGGGCAAAAAACTGGACGGAATAGTAAAGATTTGAAGTATGTCTTAGGTTTATAATAATAATAATAATAATAATGCAAATTTATATAGCACCCTTTCTCTCCAAGAGATCAGGGCGCTTTACATAAAAGAAAAATATTACAAGTTACATAAAACATTCATGACCCTCTTTCTCAAAAAACCCCTCCCCCCCCCCTCCCCCCCACTCACACTCTCCCCCTCCCACTCTACATACATCCAAAGTGAGCTGACAAGGGTGGTGTTGGAGAACAAGGAAGCTGAGAGTACTTATTGATAGGTTTTAAAAAGACGAGTTTTTAGTGATGAGCGAAAAGCAGAAATAGAATCAGTTGTACGGATATGATGAGGAAGTTTTATGTGCATGGACAGGAATGTACTTGCGTCTAATTTTCTGTTCCATTTTTTTTCTCTCTCTCTCTTTCGCCGGATTCTACATGATCGATATTTACAGTTTTTAGCCATGGTATGGTTGTACAAGGTCAGCAGTGCTTTAATCATTAAACAGCAAAGATCGGAAAGAATCAAAGAAAAGGAAACAAACAAACAAACAACAACAGCAACAACAACAAAAAACACCTCGTACAGACAGTGTATACCAAGGCTTTTGGAATTCGTAATTCGGTTCTGCCGACGTTTGCTGTCTCAGTCAACTGGTAAATAAGCCTGCCACGAGCAAAGTGGGACACAATTCAAGATGGCGGAGCTTTCACAAATTCATTACGCTTTCCCTTCGCTGCTCCCTCCTGCCACAGTCTGCACCACTACGGCCTGACCAGAAGGTTGGGTTGTAATACACAGGTCAGGTGTCATCTCCTTTTGCTGTTGTTTGTTTTGGGGGGAGAGTGGGAGGGGTTAACGGATTTAGTGTAGCGTAATGGTGTGTTCATTCTCACGCTTTGATGAGGCCTTGGTATCGTCTGAAAGAATTGGAAAAAAAACAAAAAAACAAAAACAAAAAAACCCACACACCTAGCTTTACTCCCATAGTCATGCTTGTTTGATCCTCTCTCTCTCTCTCTATCATACACACACACACACACACACACATGCCACCGTTTTTGTTTTATATATATATATATATATATATATATATATAGGGCTGAAAAACGAGATCTATCAATAGTGACCGTGGTAATTTGAATGAAGAACAAAGTAAGATGAAAGGAGTATCTACCCGAACTGGAACTGACATCACGACCATTACGTATTTCTCCCAGTAGGGTAACAACAAACACACACACACACACACACAAGAAGCATGTTTGAATCACATGCAAGTGACAGCACGGTCAGGATCCTCAGACCAAGATGTTTTTGATTTTCTCATTACAAGAGACATGTCATTATGCAACTGGTTTAGTAATGGTGTAATTGTATTTAGATTTTTTTTCTTCAAATTTCACCCTCATTTCACCCTCATTTGCCCAGTTTCCCCCAACCCTCCATTCATTCATATCTCCCACCCCTTCTAACCGATAATACTCAAATGTATTCATAAATACTTTAACAAAATGTCTTCAGTCACCGATATGTGTGACGGGACATTAAACCAAATTCCTCCTCAGTAATGATGTAGACGTTTGAGCTAATGTTCACAGCCTATTCTTTTACCGCTACAAACCCATTCTTTAGATTTTCAACACAAATGTTTTATGCAGCTAGCAATGATAACATCAACGTTGACATTTTGAGCATGATGCTGATAACCCTCCTTGCACCAGCACCACCACAACAAATTCAGTGTATTAATTTTGATTTCCCAACGGTAAATATATCATGCAACTGGCAGTCATATTGCTACTACTACTACTACTACTACTGCTGCTGCTGCTGCTGCTGATGCTTATACTATTACTACTAATGATAATGATAACAATAACAATTATTTTGAGCATAATGCTGACAAACCCTCCTTGCACCAGCACCACCACAACAAATTCAGTGTATTAATCTTGATTTCCCAACGGTAAATATATCATGCA
>JAAQRG010189862.1:0-11896 GCA_011634625.1 Babylonia areolata | reverse complement strand
TTGTGTGTCTGTGTTTGTTGGTCACACTTAGGTGCATTTCCTCTTTCATTTAAACAAAAGCAAGTGTGAGTTAGAAATGATTTTTTTTTCCTTTCCGACTTTAAGTTTGAAAAAATAAATACGTAAATAAATAAATAAATAAGGGGAAAAAAACAACAAAACAATGTGAAATCCAACACAGCTTTGTGTGGTCTATATTTTTATGCTGGGAGGTGCACATGACTTTTGTTTTGCAATTGATTTTTTGTGTGTTTTGATTCAGTTGTTGTAGTAAGTGCGTGTCACAAGTGAGTCTTGAAGGCCTTGCCTCTCGTTTTTGTTGGGTTTTTTTGTAATACTGTGCTCGGCGCTTTATGAGTTGTGTTGTGTTGAGTTGAATTGAGTTGAGTTGTGTTGTGTTGTGTTGTGTTGTGTTGAGTTGAGTTGAGTTGAGTTGTGTTGTGTGCCATTTCCATCAGTGTGTAAGTTCCCCGTGCTTGTGGACTTACGTGGCAAGCTGGTGACTTTTGAATTTACTTCGAATACGGCCTTTTTTGTGGATTTGAATGAACATTAACTTCATTGAAAAGCTCCCCAATCCATGCTCACTCAGAACGCTGCAGCTTTAAACAAAATTAAAGTGCCTGTGCACACGAATTCGTGATTCACGTGCTGGTCGTGCAATGTCATCTTAAAAGAGCAAAACAATGATAAACTGTCGGCTTGGATTTGGTATTTGTATTTGTATTTCTTTTTATCACAACAGATTTCGCTGTGTGAAATTCGGGCTGTTCTGCCCAGGGAGAGCACGTCACTACACTACAGCGCTACCCATTTTTTGTTTGTTTTTTGTTTGTTTGTTTTTGTATTTTTTCCAGCGTGCAGTTTTATTTGTTTTTCCTATCGAAGTGGATTTTTCTACAGAATTTTGCCAGGAGCAACCCTTTTGTTGATGGTGGTTCTTTTACGTGCGCTAAATGCATGCTGTACACGGGACCTCGGTTTACCGTCTCATCCGAATGACTAGCGTCCAGACCACCCCTCAAGATCTAGTGGAAGGGAAGAAAATATCGGTGGCTGAGCCGTGATTCGAACCAGCGCACTCAGATTCTCTCGCTTCCCAGGTGGACAAGTTATCTCTAGGCATCACTCCACTTATGAGAAATATGAGAGATGTGAACTTTATCATGGATACTATTGAGTGATTCATCTTGTATCTTGAATTATCCCCAAGACACATTTGAATGCTTATTTTTGCACTGTCCAAATCATATTTTGCACCAGACAAACTAAATTATCTAATCTCTCCCACCAGATCAGATATCTGTTCAGAATCTTCTGTTCGATAAAAACTCATTTAGTTTTGCCTTTATCCACTAGACAACAACATCTTCGAAAATGTTCACAACTTTATCTTTGAATCAAAATGCTTCGATCCTTACTTCACATCTGTCACTGTTTCATTAATGTGACTTGATTCCCCCCACATCATTATTGATATGATTACCTGTTCTGCTGTTTTTGGTGTGAGTCGTAACATGTGACCTTGTGTTTGTATGTTGCTTTATCATCCAAAGCCCTCGCTTAGCAGAACGCGGAATAAACACTGTCCTGTTAACACCTCTGCGCATACAAAGCTCAATGTTTGTTTTATTTCATTTTCTCATCTCCACCACATGTATCCTTTTCAGTTCTTTCTTGTTATCTGTAATGTTCTTACATTTCTTTTCTTTATAATCCATGATACAATACTTACTTTTCTTCCATCAGCAAAAACACCTGTTACATATTTAGCGCTTATATAAGTTGTATGTACAGCATATATATGTGTATATATATATATTATATATTATATATATATATATATATTATGTGTGTGTGTGCGTGTGTGTGTGTGTACAATGGGATGTCATTTACAGCTTAATCCATATATGCCTAGCGTCCCCATATGGGGACACTCATTTTCGCGGTTTCATTCTACTAAGTTATCATGCAGAACTTGGATGAGTGAGTGTGTGGTAAAAGGTGATTACACTTAACTGATAAAAGCCACCAAAGGCATATCCCTTGCTTAGTTTTGTTTCAAGATGGCGGAGTTGCAGTTAGCACGTGGCGGTTTTCACACCACAATGGCCAACCGAAATAGGTAAGTGATTACACCTTGAATTAAGAACAACTTTATATACACTATTGAAGCAAAAAATGAAGCTGGGAACATAATCTAAGATTTGTTTTGAGGATTTGGTGCTGTGACGCATAGTTTGTTTTTTTGTTGTTTTTTGTTGTTGTTGTTGCTTTTTGCTAAGTGCGCAGAAAGTCACTCAGATGAGACGATAAACCGAGGTCCCGTGTGCAGCATGCACTTAGCGCACGTAAAAGAACCCACGGCAGCAAAAGGGTTGTTCCTGGCAAATGGTAAAGATTGGTAACTCTCTCCATTCACAAGGTACACAACTTCAAGTCAGTGCTGCTTACGCTACCGATTCAGCTAGCACACAGGTAAATTATATATATAAAAAAAATAAAATAATTTTTTTTTTTAAAAGGTACCTTGGAATAAACCCAGAGAATTCCTCGAAAAAAGTAGCGCCGGGCCTGTCCTTACACCGATCATCTGACATGTTCACACAGCAGCAAAGACAGAAGAAATGTGCAGACACAAATTAGCTTTTACTCAAGACTGGAATAGCCTCTTTAATCATGAACAAACCACACAGAACACATGGACAATACAGAACAAACACATGGTTGCCTCGGTGGTTTTTGAACGGAAATTAACAAACAATGAGTCCAGGGGATGAAATGATTAACAAATAGTAAAGAGTGGTAACATCCCCAGGACAGAACAACTTGTTCTCCTGGGCGACTTCAATGCCAGGGTGGGTGCAGACAACGATTCGTGGCCCTTCTGTTTCGGTTCCTTTGGAGTGGGGAAAATGAATGAAAACGGACAGCGACTACTTGGTTTTGTGCCAGCCATGAACTGTGCATCGCCAACTCCTTCAGGACGAAGCCCCAACACAAAGTCTCCTGGAGGCACCCACGCTCAAAACATTGGCCACAACTGGATCTGATCCTAGTAAGACGAGCTGTCATCAAAAACCTTCTCCACACTCGCTCTTACCACAGCGCAGACTGCGACACGGCCCACTATCTGGTATGCTGCAAGATCAGACTGCAACCAAAGAAGTTCCACTGCTCAAAGAAACAAGGGAACTCTCGCATTGACGTCAGCAAGATGTCTCAGTCAGACCTTGTAGAACAGTTTGCAGAGGCCTTTGAGAGAGAATTCGATGCATTGCAGCCCAGAGACTCTGCCACAGAAAGCTGGGAAACGCTCTCGAAACACCATGCACCGCATTTCTATGGCCACCTTTGGGAAGAAAACCGCGAAGTCCCACGACTGGTTTGAGGCCAGATCATCAGTGATGATTCCCATTATTGAGGCCAAGCGCTCTGCACTCATCGAGTACAAACGGTCACCCAGTGAGAAGAACCTGTAAATTCTCAGGGCCGCCAGGAGTAAGTTTCAGCTTAACGCCAGGCGATGTGCAAATGAGTACTGGACAGAGCTCAGCGAAGAGATACAGAATGCTGCTGAAAGAGGCAACATCCGAGGGATGTATGATGGCATCAAGAAAGCACTGGGACCAACACAGAGCAAGACTGCCCCCCTCAAATCCTCCACTGGGGAAGTAATCAGCGATCCTAGCCAGCAGATGGAGAGATGGGCGGAACACTACTCCATCCTCTACTCCACAGAAAACATGGTGTCCAACTCAGCTATCGATGCAATCAAGTACATGCCGGTCATGAAAGAACTTGACGCAGAGCCAACTGAGGACGAACTCAGCAAGGCCATTAACAGCCTGACATCAGGCAAGGCACCTGGCAGTGACAGAATTCCCCCAGACCTCATTAAACACTGCAAGGCTACTCTTCTGCATCCTCTGCACACAGTCCTCTGTCAGTGCTGGAATGAGGGAGCTGTACCGAAGGACATGAGGGATGCTAAGATCATCACCCTGTACAAAAGCAAGGGTGAAAGGAGCGACTGCAACAACTACAGAGGCATCTCGCTTCTCAGCATTGTAGGCAAAGTCTACGCTCGGGTCCTCCTAAATCGCCTGCAGAAACTGGCCGAACGCATTTACCCGGAATCACAGTGCGGTTTCCGAGCAGAGAGATCCACGGTAGACATGATCTTCTCCCTTCGCCAAATCGAGGAGAAGTGCAGAGAGCAGAGGATGCCCCTGTATGTCGCATTCATTGACCTCACCAAGGCCTTTGACCTAGTCAGCAGAGACGGCCTTTTCAGGGCTCTTCGAAAGATCGGCTGCCCCAAAAAAACTGCACAGCCTCATTGAGTCCTTCCACTCCAACATGAAAGGGACGGTGCAGTTTAATGGTAACCTCTCCAAGCCCTTCGACGTACGCAGTGGTGTCAAACAAGGCTGCGTCCTCGCCCCCATCCTATTTGGAATCTTCTTTGCTCTTCTCCTGAGGCATGCGTTCAGCACAGCGCAAGAAGGGATCTACCTGCGTACCAGATCAGATAGCTGGCTCTTCAATCTCGCCCGCCTCAGAGCAAGGACAAAAGTCCGCGAAGCCTTCATCAGAGACCTGCTCTTTGCCGACGATGCCGCAGTTGTGACCCACGCCCAGTGGGACTTGCGGTCACTAATGGACCGCTTCTCCCAGGCCTGCAGAGATTTCGGTCTGACCATCAGTCTCAAGAAGACAAACGTCCTAGGCCAAGACACGCCATCTCCACCAACCATCACCACTGATGACTACGAGCTTGAAGCCATCCATCAATTCACTTACCTTGGGTCCACCATCACCGACAACCTCTCCCTTGATACAGAGATCGACAAGAGGATCGGAAAGGCAGCCACAACGCTAGCCCGCCTCACACAAAGAGTGTGGACAAATCCCAAGCTGACCACGAAGACAAAGATGGCTGTATACAACGCCTGCGTCCTCAGCACCTTGCTGTATGGCAGTGAGGCGTGGACCACACATGCTCGTCAGGAGAAAAGGCTCAATACCTTCCACCTAAGAAGCCTACGGCGCATACTCGGCATCTCCTGGCAAGACAAGGTGACAAACACTGAAGTCCTGACTCGCGCTGGCCTCCCGACCATGTGTACCATGCTGAGACAGCGTCGGCTGCGCTGGCTGGGCCACGTTCGCCGCATGGAAGATGGTCGCATCCCAAAAGACATCCTTTATGGAGAGCTCGCCATGGGGCAGAGAAGCATCGGCCGCCCACCGCTGAGATACAAAGACGTTTGCAAACGTGACAATAAGGCGCTTGAGATCAACACTGAGTCCTGGGAGGACCTTGCAGATGACCGCAACAGATGGAGAAGCACTCTCAAGAATCAGCTACGGATTGGCGAGGACAAACTGTCAGCTGCTGCTGCAGCAGAAAAGCGAGCTCGCAGAATAGGGACGGCAGCCAACAGACCAGCATCAGCTTACACATGTGATCGCTGCGACAGAGACTGTCACTCTCGCATCGGTCTCTACAGTCACAGGCGACGCTGCTTGGTCCAAGCAGACAGCCCAATTAGACATTAGGTCGGATATACTCTATCCATGGTCAGCCATGACCGAAGGAGGCCTGCTATATATAGGTAACTCTCTCTATTCACAAGGTACACAACTTCAAGTCAGTGCTGCTTACGCTACCGATTCAGCTAGCACACAGGTAAATAAAAGGTACATTGGAACAAACCCAGACACTTCCTCAAAAAAGGAAGCGCCAGGCCTGTCCTTATACCGATCATCGGACATGTGCAACAGCAGCAAAGACAGAAGAAAATTTAATGTTCTTGACAAAATTCTATAGAAAAATTCACTTCGATAGGAAAAACAAATTAAAAAAAAAAAAACCTACTTGGAGGAAAAAATTCAACAACAAAAATGGGTGGCGCTGTAGTGTAGCGAGCGCTCTCCCAGGGGAGAGCAGCCTGATTTTTTTTTTCACACAGAGAAATCTGTCGTGATAAAAAGAGAAATACAAATACAAATATGAAGTGCCGTCCTCATATGGGGATGCTAGTCACGAGAGGGCACATGTTTTTCGCATTAGTCATACTATTATTATTTCATACTGACGTTTGTGTTTAAAATCTGTAGACTAGTTGTTTCCTCTGAAACTATTTTGCATTTGGGATACTTATTGTGAGCATTTATGAAGAATCTAAGGTTTGGGGAAGCAAGAGTGTGGTGGGGAGGTTCGTGGTAGGAGGGGGGTGGCGATCGTCAAGGCTGTAAATAAAAAAAAAATAAAAGAGGCTGGTAATTTTTATTGTTTATTAAAAATAAATAAATAAATAAAAAATACTGAGCTTCACAACTCATCATCTTTCTTTGAAATCCATTTCTGCTTGTTACATAATGTAAGTAAGTAAGAAAGTATGTATGTACGTACGTGAGTACGTGTGTGTATATATATATATGTACCTGTGTTTGTATGTACATATGCTTTTATTTATTTGACTTTATTTTTCAGGTATTTCAGTGTCAACGAAATGCTTGGCATTCTGGAAGACGACGCCTTCTTTCAATGGCCTACATTGTTATTGACCTGCCATCTGTGGACCCTGACAGGTAAAGACATTGGAGGAGATGCTGAAGGTAGTGGTTCCGCTGGTGCCTCTATCCAGACTGAAGAACTTCTACTAGCAGTCAGCATGCACAGTCCCCAAACGAAGAATGTTGTGGACTCTCAACAAAAGGAACTGCCTGTAATAACACCAGTTGATCAAATCTTATGAAAACTTGCTCTCTGACACCACCAATCGACACGCAGAAGATAACAAGAGGCACATGCTACTGTCATACAGATGCAAGCACTGGTCTCACTGCTATTCCTGGAATGACAATGGTGCGATGGACAGGATCTCCAACAGAAAGGGTGTGAACCCCATCCAGACAGCTAGAAGATGGTCAAGAACAGCAACAGAACCCAATAACATCCCCAGCCATTTCTGATTACCAACATGAAGGCAAAGAACCAGAGCATTGCAAACACATTGTGGCCATCATGTCCAAGAAGCGGTGGTGGGCCATCTTCTCGAGTGGGGTGTCTACTGGATCACAATGTTAATCCTGACCGAAGAATTCCACCAAGAGTTCCACTAAATGACAGGGATCACCTCAGGGAGTACGTGCAGAACCAAGCATAGTGTGTAGATTGGGAGAGAAGTTTTTGCCAGAAGTGCCGCGAGTGTTTTTATTTCCATACAAAATGATCACCTTGAAAAGCAAACCGGAAACAGAGACAGAAAAACTGACAACAGACAGAAGGCCTGGACACGGCATCACCAGTTCTCCCCCCTCTCCCCTTTCTAACCACTTAATGCTCTCCCTTTCCTTTCTTTCTTGTCCTTTCCTTTCTTCCCTCCTCCCCCACCACCTTATCCTTCACCTCACCCCACTCCACCTTCAGCCCCCACCTTCCTCCCCATTGCAGACCTTCTTCTCCCACCTGCCTTGACGTTTCTTTTCTCTCTGTGTCCAAAACCTGGTCAGCACTCCTTTGTGTGGCCTTGCTTCCTTTCCTGATTAATACTCTTCACTTTTCTGAGGTCTTCTCTTTACCCCCACTGCCATTTCCAACTGACACAGTTCCTGAAAACAGACATGTGGTCTGGAACGTTGGAAGCCTGTCATCAGTCTTGCATTACAACCTACTTTATGAATTTATATATATATATATATATATATATATATATATATATTTGTGTGTGTGTGTGCGTGTGTGTGTGTGTGTGTACTTTCTCCATTTGTATTATTCAAATTACACACACACACACACACACAACCACACATATGTGTGTGTGTGTGCGTGTTTGTGTGTGTGTGTGTGTGCTAGCGTGCATGTGTGTGCGTGCGTGAATGTGTGCGTGTGTGTGTATGTGTGTATACTTGAGTGCGTGTGTGTGTGTACGTGTGTGCGTGCGTGTGTGCGCGCGTGCATTCGTGTGTGTGTGGGTGTGTGCCTAGTACAGGTTGTCGTGTGTCGCGTTACTTGAACAAACAGCAACCAGTTTGTTAATTAATGGATAACTGAGCTGTGTATTTGGTACGTAACACACACACACACACACACACACACACGCACGCACGCACGCACGCACGCACGCACGTACGCATGCACACATACACACACACACACACACACACGCACGCACGCACGTACGCATGCACACATACACATACACACACACACACACACACACACGCACGCACGCACGCACCCACACACACACACACACATCCGTGTCTACGCGAGCACACTTTTGATGTACTGCTTTTTCTTCTTTTTTCTCGCGTTCGCTTTTATGCTTATTGTCCTGGATACAAGTGAGTCATACACACATGTGTACACCCTCTCCAACACACACACACATATACATATCCGTGACGCGACAGAACAAACTTGTCCACTTGGAGTTGAAGCGAATGATAATAAAATCAAAATTACTTAGTTGCATTAAATCAACAACCAGCATTAAGTTGTTAATTAGAATGATTTTTTTTTTTTTTTTTTTGGCTGGCATTGAAAAAGTTTGCGATTGGTAACAGCTGTTTCGCCCAAAATTGTTCCCAAAAATTTATCACCGGTGAATACTTTTTATTACCCTCAGTCTCGGACTTGTGGCCAGCTGGAAAGTTGTGGCCAGTGGCGATTGATGCTGACCACTTTCTTCAGCTGCCTTCTGTACTTGAAGAGGGCAGTGTGATAGCTTATTCTCAAATTTTCCAATTTTGCAAAATTGTGTGTGTGTGTGTGTGTGTGTGTGTGTGTGTGTGTGTGTGCGCGTGCGTGCGTGTGTGTGTGTGTGTGTGTGTGTGTGTGTATGTGGTTGAATAGAATAGAATAGATTTTATTGTCATGAAACCGTAAGGTTTGTAAGACACAAGTGCAATGGTAAATAAATGAATGAAAGAAAAACACACAATTAATCAATCAGTTAATGCAGTAAATTGCAGCAGCATTCATAAATTTTCCTAATCTTGTTTGTATATATTCATCATCTGTTAGCATCACCTGACTGGGAATATTTCCTGTGTTATTGTGTGTGTGCGTGTGTGTGTGTGTGTGTGTGTGTGTGTGTGTGTGTGCTCTGTACAGATGCTGGCGGAGTGGAGGGGTCAGTGCAAGGTAGCCGAAAAGTGTATGGACAACACTTCAGGTTTCTCTCATCCTGTAGTGTGGGGGGGAAGCGGGGTGGCGGGTGGGGGTGCCGTCAGTACATGATGCCGAGAGCTGCCCTCTCCCTTCTTTCTACCATGCTGTACTGTGGGGAGGAGGAGGGGGGAAAGTTGGAAGGTGAGGGGGTGGAGGGTGGAGTCAATACAAGTAAAGCGGGTGTTTATGGGGCTTTTTTCCTGGAAAATTGTGCCTTCTTCCGTGTGGTGATGGAAGGGAAATCTACGCTGTATGTGTCGTTAGATCGATTTTCAAATAGTGATTATTATTCTTTTCTTTTCCTAAACGATGTTATTCATTCAACATTAAAAAAAAAAGTTTTGATACATTATACGAAACCATAACATTAAACGACACAGAATCAATACATCAAAGAATAAGGAGTGAAGAAAAGACATGTTCACGTGCATACGCTACACGTTGCAGGAAAAAAGTCAATGCCCAACTAATGCACGTCATCTGTACATGAAAGAATGTAATAAACTTTAAAAGGCGCGATGAATTAAACCACAATGACTTCTAATCACCGTTACAACAATCGCCTCACGTCCCTGCCATCGTTGACCCATGTTTTGTGTCTGTCCAGAGGATCACCTTCAGTTCATAACAACGCGAGAACAGGTCATTATGATCATTATAATCATTATAGTTTGCAGCGGCCTTGCGGAGCACGGCCATATCAGCGCTGAAAAAACTGTCAACATTCATCGGATAGAATCTGATGAGACAAAAACATGGGAAAGGACAATTTTCATGTTCATGCATAAAAAAAACAACTGAGGACAACGGTTGATTAGATTGTGTTATTTTTTCATACTCCTATTTACGCTTATTGAGGAGAGAGGAACAGGGAAAGTAGTGATGACACAAGGCATGGATGGGGTGGGAAAAGGGGTGGATTTTCGTCTAAAATCACAATTGTGGGAAAGAACGAACGAACATCAAAATAGGAAAACGTCAGATCACTTTTCCGTCAGACCAGAAAGGTTACGAGGTTGCGTTTCTTAATGGCGACACCCTACAATCTGACACAATCGTACAACTGCGCTGTGTGACTCAGCTGCTAACTAAATGATATGGATACTTACACAACGCCTTTCCTCGGTCGGAGACCAAGCTCTAAGCGCTTTACAAACTCTGGGTCGTTTGCGCAACAGGCTGACTACCTGGGTAGAGCCGACTGACGGCTGCCATTGGGCGTTCATCATTCGTTTCCTGTTTCATTCAATCAGATTGCAGGCACGCACAGATACACGTATTCACACAGACATGTAACATTTTACGTGTATGACCGTTTTCTTTATTTACCCCCGCTATGCAGGCAGGCATACTCCATTTTCAGGGGATGTGCATGCTGGGCGTGTTCTTCTTCCCATTACCCACCGAAAGTTGACATGGATTAGAGGATCCTGAACGTGCGTATTTGATCTTCTCTGTGCGTGTACACACGAGGAGGGTTCAGGCATTAGCAGGACCGCATATATGTTGACCTGGGAGATCGGATGAATCTCCACCCTTTATCTACCAGGTGCCTTTACCGAGATTCGAACCCGGGACCCTCAGATTTAAAGTCCAACGCTTTAACCACTGGGCTAACGTCGTGTGCTGAGTATGACTGGAGTGGTGCTGTGTGGTGATCCTGACTAGGAAGTGAGTATGACTGGAGCAGTGCTGTGTGGTGATCCTGACTAGGAAGTGAGTATGACTGGAGCGGTGCTATGTGGTGATCCTGACTAGGAAGTGAGTATGACTGGAGCGGTGCTGTGTGGTGATGTGCCTGACTAGGAAGTGAGTATGACTGGAGCGGTGCTATGTGGTGATCCTGACTAGGAAGTGAGTATGACTGGAGCAGTGCTGTGTGGTGATGTGATTGACTAGGAAGTGAGTATGACTGGAGTGGTGCTCTGTGGTGATCCTGACTAGGAAGTGAGTGTGCACGGGTTCCAGTCCCATGTGTGGACAGGGATTTCTACTCCCTCATCCACTTGACCTCCACTGATGATCTGGGTGCTAGTCATTCGGATGACACGATAAGCCGAGGTCCGGCATGTGTGGTTTTCACTTAGCTCACGTAAGAGGACCCACGGCAACAAAAGGGTTATCGTAACAAAATTACGTACAAATACACTTACAGACAGAGTGAGGATGAAAAAGGGTGGTGCTGAACTGTGGCGGCACACTCTGCTCAAGGGAAGCAGCCCGAATGTCACACAGGTAAAAAGTAATACGACACGACACGACACGACACGACACGAACAAATGCACTACAATTGCCTCAGAAGAAATCAGACATTTGATGTAAAAAAAAAAAATTAAAAAAAAAAGCAGCCTCGTTACGCTTGGCGAGCAGTACAGGATACAAGCTCCACGAATACTTTGTCATCTCTAAAAGAGAAATTGTTGATACATTTGCTGATAAAAAGAAAAAAAGGCAACATTGAACGAGAATAACTAATAAACAGATAAATAAAATAGATTAAAAACAACAACAACAACAACAAACAAGAGAGGCAAGGCCTTCAAGACTCACTTGTGATACACTTAAAAAAAAAATCCTAGCTTTTTATGTATTGAGTATAATGCATTTACTGTTATATTTATATTTTTTGTATTCTCTAAACTTGGCACTTTGATCTGATATTCGACCCAACAAAAGATCTGTCATTATTATCATTTTTTGTTCAAACA
>JAAQRG010189858.1:0-11869 GCA_011634625.1 Babylonia areolata | reverse complement strand
GGAGAGGGTGATCACAATCAATAATTCTACTGTATTCTTTGGAGGAAAATTTGCGGTCTTTTTTTTCTTTCTTTCTGTGGTGAAGCGTCTGCAGATGACTATATCAAACACAGGTTTACTGCATGGGGTAGGAGGCTCAGCAGTGGAGGGGGTAGCCAGACTGAGGGTAGCGGGAGTTGGAACATGTAAGAGGGTGGTAATAGGAAGCGGGAGGGGGGAGTAAGGGGATAGGAGAGTAGAGCTGAGCTGGGAAATGGGTGGAAGAGAGAGTAGGATGGGGGTGGATGGGGGGGGGGGGGGTGAGAAAGTAGGACAGGGAGGAGATGGGGTAAGAGAGAATAGGACAGGTGGTAAATAGGGAAAGAGAGAGTAGGAAATAGGAGGAGAAGGAGAGACAGTGTTGGGGGGCGGGAGACTAGGACAGGTGGGGTGGTAGGGGGAAGGGAGAATAGGACAGGTGGTAAGATAGGGAAAGAGAGAGTAGGAAATAGGGGAGAAGGAGAGACAGTGTTGGGGGGCGGGGGTGGGGGAGACTAGGACAGGTGGGGTGGTAGGGGGAAGGGAGAATAGGACAGGGGGAGAAAAGGGATGAGCAGAGACATATGGGAAATGAGTAGGTGGGGAATGGGAGGGACAGCATGGTCAAGGGATGGGTGGGAGGGGATCACACCCAATCATTCTGTTCCATTCTTTGGAGAAAAATATGTGGTCTTTTGTCTTCCTTTTTCGTGAAGCATCTGCAGGGGATTAGGTCAAATAGAGGGTTACTGCAGGGGCCAGGATGTCGAGCAGTGGAGGGGGGGCGGGGGTCACCAGACTGAGGGTAACGGGAGTTGGAGCGTGTAAGAGGTAGATGGGATGGGAAATGGGGGGTGGGGAGGATTGGCATGGAGGGAGATAGGGAGGGAGGGTGAGTAGGAAAGTGTGTGGGTGTGATCCCCGCAGAGATCGCCCTAACTCATAGCTAAATGTTGCCAACGCCACCCAACCAAATTAAAATACTCATAATGTCAAGGTGTATCCACTGAAAGCAATCTTAAGCGTGTGGGAGGGGGGGTGGGAGGTATGTGGGAGGGAGTGGGAGGTATGTGGGTGGTGTGGAGGTATGTGGGATGTGTAGGATGGGTGTGGGAGGGGGGTTGGACGGGGGTGGGAGGTATGTGGGAGGTGGAGGGGCTCTGATGGGGTGGAGGGTGGAGAGGTGTGTGGGGAGGGGGGTTGGAGGTGTGGGGAGGGGGTGGGAGGCATGGAGGGTGGAAGGCAGAGGGTGGAGAGGGGGTGGCAGGGGGTGGGAGGCATGTGGAGCGGAAAAGGTGTGGGGGAGGGGGTAGGAGGTATGTGGACTGGTGTGGGAGGTGGGTGTGGCGGGGAGGGAGGGGGAGGGTATGTTGGAGTGGGTGTGGCAGGTGGGGGAGGTATGTGGGAGGGTGGGAGGGGTGGGAGAGGGCAGGGAGGTATGTGGAGAGAGGTGTGAGGGTGGGTGTCAGGGGGTGGGGAGGGCTTGGGAGTGGGGTATGTGGAGGGTGTGGAGGGTGTGGAGGTATTTGGGGAGGGGTGGGGAGGTGGGTGGGAGGGATGGGAAGTGAGAGGTGGGGAGAGGTGGTGGGGTGGGAGGGGTGTGGGAGGTATGTGGGAGGGGTGAGAGGTGTGTGGGAGGGTGTGGAAGGTGTGGGAGGGGTGTGGGAGGTGTGGGAGGTATGTGGGAGTGTCTGGGAGAAGTGGGAGGGGTGTGGGAGGTATATTAGGTATGTGGTAGGGATGTGGGAGGTGTGGGAGGGATGTGGGAGGGGGGTGGGAGGGGTGTGAGAGGGGGAGTGGGTGTAACGTATTATACGAAAGTACGAATAAGTAACTAACACTAAAAGGAAACCAGCTCTCGTATCCAATGGCGACGAACAGTTCTGGACATGGCACCCGCTGCCAAGAACGTCACATGGTGTCAGAAAAAATTCAGACGTTTTCTGAATGACAGAATCCATGATTAGCCCACAAGCAGTGACAAACATGAATTTTGAGCCTCCCACCATTGACTGGGATGCATCAGATCTTTACCAAGAGTTTACTCGATTTAGAGACCATGTAGGTTTCATTTTTGATGGACCTAACGGACAAACAAAAGGCTGGCTGGATCGGCACCTGTTTTGTGAAAATCTTTGCAGACGATACAAAGATCTATGAGGAAGTAGATTCTGATGTTGGTAGATTGAAATTACAAGTTAGTATTGATAATTTAGTACACTGTAGATTGAAATTACAAGTTAGTATTGATAATTTAGTACACTGGACTGATAGATGGCAAATTAAATTTAATAGCAATAAATGTAAAGTTTTACACGTAGGCAGAAATAATCCACATTATAAGTATTATATGGATGGTACGGACTTGCAGGAGACTTCATCGGAGAGAGATCTTGGAGTCATTGTTGACTGGTCTCTCTTTTGATGTTCATGTTAATGAAACCATTTAAAAAGCCAATAGATTGACCGGAATGTTAGCTGGAAATATACAGTGTAAAAGTAAAGACATAATGGTGCCATTATTTAAGTCATTAGTCAGGCCAGTCTTAGAATATGGGAATGTTGTTTGGAATACGGGTTTAGTGAAACACATAGACAGTATTGAAAATGTTCAACGAAGATTTACTAAAAGAATCATTGGCCTTGCTGATATGGACTATGAAAGTAGGTTGCAAGCACTTAAGTTACCTAGTTTAGAATATAGAAGACTGCGTGGTGATTTAATAGAGATGTATAAAATGACACATGGATTATATGACAGCAGAACTATAAACTCTTTGTTTACATTGAATGAGAACAGTGCCACAAGAGGCCATTCCTACAAACTATTAAAAGTTTCAGTTAAAACTTCCAGATTTGCACATTTCTTTACTAACAGAGTAACAAATGTTTGGAATAATTTGTCACAAGACGTTGTTTCCGCAGGAACAGTGAATACATTAAAAAAATTATCTTGATATTCATTTAAAAAAATTTTAAATACAAAACTCATTTACATATTTATTGATTTTTCAAGCATTGCGCACTCAATGTTGAAAAATGCACCAGACATATGTGGGGACTCTCTTTTTCTTCCCCACTTCAAGCTGGCAAAAGGCCTTGTCAGGCCTGCACGCCTTGATATTGATATTGATATTGATAACAGAAATTTACCGCACGCTTCAATGAACTGAAGGTGAAAAAGGCGACCCAGAAAAAGTTTTGGACAAAATTGAATCGTATGCCCGCCCCAGAAAACAAAACAACAAGCGTGTTGCCAGACACAAGCTCAAACAAAGGCGTCAAGAACAAAGTGAGCCATTCGATAATTTCGTCAAGGATCTTCGTCTGATTATGATGGACTGTGATTATGTAGACAATGACGACATTATGGTAGATTGCATCATCGATGGAGCATTTGACAAATGTCTTCAAGGAAAACTCCTTGAAAAGGAAGAGGCATTAACTCTGAGTAAAGCCATTGACATTGGACAACAATTTGAACTCTCTCGGAAACAACTCCGCATCGTTAGAGATGAGCCTGAAGTAGATCTAGATGTAGCAGTGAACGGCGCCAGGCAAAGTAAACAAGAATACACTTTCACTCTAGATAACACAAAGCCAACTGTTAGCGCCGTTTCAAAGAAAAAATCCAAACAAGGAACACATAGATCTATACCAACAGAGAACTTACAGCCTTGCTTTCGTTGTGGCGGAGAAACAAAACACCTTAGAACAAAGGGTCAGTGTCCAGCAATAGGAACATCGTGTGCACATTGCAAGAAGCTAAACCACTGGAGGAAAGTGTGCAGAAGACGGAATGTACACTCCTTTGCTTCAAACTCGGAATCGGAACCAGAAGTTCTCACGATCTATTCAACAAAAGCAAAGAGGCTGATAAATGGAACCAGATCGTGTCCATCCACGGAAAAAACATCAAGTTCAAAATTGACACAGGAGCAAGATGCAACACGCTCACAGTCAAACACTTTCAGAAAATTTCTCATTGCAGCGAAATATACTCCTCAGACAAGGTTCTACGTACCTACTCAAACCACAGCATCAAACCAATTGGTACAGTAAACTTACCAATGCAGTACTATGAAAAAAACGTCAAAACCCAGTTTGAGGTCATCAATATTGATCAGGAGAATGTAATCTCTGGTGAAACTGCAGAACGTCTTGGCCTAATTGCCCGTCTTTCCACTGTAGAGCCTACTGTTGAGAACTACGTCCCATCAGGCTTTGATGAGTTTACTGAGCTGCAGAGCACTACTGGAACACCGGCTGCCAGGAGAGTACAGCATTAAACTGAAACCAGGCCTGAAAGGAGTGGTCCACCCACCACGTCGTCAACCGGCAGCTTTGCGTGAGAATGTCATAGAAAAACTCTATGAAATGGAAAGAGATGGCCACATCGCAGAAGTGGAAGAAACCACTGAATGGGTCAGTTCAATGACTGTTTCTCTCTGTAATGACAAAGTCCGCATCTGTATTGATCCCCGAGACTTGAATGAGGCCATTCAGCGAGAACATTATCCCATGCGAACCGTTGAAGAAATCATATCTGACATTCCTGATGCAAAAGTGTTTTCCAAACTGGATGCAAAAAGCGGTTTCTTACAAATAAAATTGGATGAGAGATCTTCGTTCTTGACGACCTTCAACACACAGATCGGTAGATTTCGGTGGCTGCGCCTTCCATTCAGCATCTCTTGTGCACCAGAAGTTTTTCAACGAATTATGGATCAAATGCTGGAAGGCATTGAAGGTGCATATACAATAATAGATGATATTCTGGTCGCTGACCGTGACATTGAACAACATGACGGTATCCTGAAACAAGTTGTGGAAAGGGCCACAAGCTACAATCTGAAGCTGAACCCTGAAAAACTGCACATCCGTCAACCCAGCATTTCATACGTTGGCCACCTTCTCACCGCTGAAGGACTGAAGCCAGACCCAGCAAATGTGAAAGCTGTGAAAGACATGCCAGCCCCTGAGAACAAAGATGATGTCAGACGATTTCTAGGCTTCGTCACATACCTCGGCAAATTCATTCCAAACCTGAGCGAAGAAAACACTCCTCTGCGAGATCTTCTGAAAGAAGACGTACTATTCGACTGGCAGCAAAAGCACCAACAAGCCTTTGAAAGACTCAAGAATCTCTGCTGCAGTCCTCCAGTTCTGAAATTCTATGACGTGAAAACTCCTGTGAAATCCACTGTGATGCCAGTCAAAACGGATTAGGAGCAGTACTCATCCAGAATGGAAAGCCAGTGGCATACAGCTCACGATCAATGACTGAGACAGAAAAACGGTACGCACAAATTGAGAAGGAAATGCTGTCCATTGTCCATGCTTGTAAGAAATTCCATTGCTACATCTTTCGAAAAGAAGTTACAATCTTCATCCACCACAAGCCACTTGAACAGATCTTTAGAAAGCCACTGCTGTCGGCACCAATGCGTTTACAACGTATACTACTTCATCTCCAATGGTAGTCTACAAGTCAAGTACAGGAAAGGCAGTGAAATGCAACTGGCTGACACCCTTTCTCGCGCATACCTGCCTGAACAAGTCACAGAAATATCACACATAGAGGCAGACAACACCCATCACCAAAGAAAAATATGCTGAACTCCAACAGTACACGCAGCAAGAACTTAGTCAGCTCCAAGTCCTGATCCTCCATGGCTGGCCAGACAAACGAAGTGATGTTCCTGTGTTGAGTCGACCATTCTGGGACTCGAGAGACCAACTAGCGATCTCAGATGGCATCATCATGAAAGGGTCAAGAATTGTCATACCCCCTAGTCTCCAGAAAGACATGCTTGCTCTGATCCATGAGTCGCACCTTGGGATCGTGAAATGCAAACAACGAGCCAGAGAAGTGATGTACTGGCCATCCATGAATGCAGAGATTGAGAACAAAATCAAGAATTGCAGCAAGTGTGCTGCGTTTCAGAGAAAACTGTCAGCTGAACCACTTCTGCCTACCTCAGTTCCTGACCTTCCATACGCTGAAGTTGGCACTGATATCTTTGATTTTGAAGGAAAAAACTACCTTCTGACAGTGGACTACTATTCAAAGTTCATTGAAGTAGGCGAACTTTGAAGCACGAACACTGGATCAGTTATTGAAACACTGTTGTGGGAGGTATGTGGGAAGTATGTGGGAGGTATGTGGGAAATGTGGGAGGTATGGGGGTGGTGTGGGAGATATGGGGGTGGAAGGAGTGGAAGTGAGGGAGGGGTGAGGATGACAAGTTATTGTCCAGTTGACTGAAAAGAGAGCCTGAAAGAAAGAGGAAAAAACAAAAACAAAACAAACAAACAAAAATTGGAAACAATGCAAACAACACTCATGTCACTGTCATCAAACTTTTGAATTTATTGTTCCAAAATCTTTTCCAATAATCAAGTGAAAAAAAGGAGTTTGAGACTGGTAGACAGTCTGACTGACACACTGATGTATTCATGATATAATCTGTGCATGTGTGTCTTTGTGTGTGTGTGTGTGTGTGTGTGTGTGTGTGTGTGTGTGTGTGTGTGTGTGTGATCCAGTTCAGAGAAATACCTGGCAAGAATAGGCCAACCTGAAAAAAATGAAATGGGACAGTTCATAGTATAGCAGCAATATTTGTTTATGTGTAAGCACAAGAATGCAGACTTTGTCACAATAACCTTCTTGCTTTTCTTCTTCCCGCTTCCTGTACCAGCCTATTGTCAGTGCAAATTCACCGACATTAAATGAACACACTTTCTGGCACAGACTCCCAGAGTCTAATGTAAATCAACAATCTTCAGCCATTTTCTGTCACTCTGTTTTTTTCTGTTTCAGGTTAACACTTTTCTCAAAAAGTTTCTACTCAGAACTGATCACCATTTACCCGTTCCAAACAAACACTATAACAGCCTGAGAATAATACATGTTGTGACTCTGATACTGATGGTAATGAATATATGTTCAGTGTTTCTGTGAGAGACAGAGGGAGAGAGAAAGCATGTGTTTGTATGTGAGCATGCACAAGTGCATGTGTGTGTGTGCATGCTGGAGGGACTTAGGTGTTGTTTCTGTACATGTGGATGGCTCATGTTTGATCCATTGTCCTTTGTTTGTCCTTAATGTATGTCTTTAATGTATCTGACCTGTTCTTCAGTGTCTTTGTTCTATCTTTAATACCTTTGCTTTTGAATTGAATGTAAAAGCATATTGTGCTAACAGTTTGTTTCAAAATAATATCACTTCTGACAGTCACAATTGAAGAAACAAATCTTTAAAGCGTGGTCAAGCTAAAGAGACTATCGAACAAAAGAAGAACAGACACAAAAATGCCTGTTCTTCCTGTTCTCATATTGGTATGATTCAGAAAATGATTTTTTTAAACTAATCTTGAAATATTTCTAAAGCACAGTCATTAGATTTAAAACAAAATGTGTGTCAAAAATTAAGTACAAATATAGTAAAAGCCATTTGTAAGGATATATAAAGAAATAACATATATACCAACATGTGCATCACAAAAAAACATAACAAAGCTACTTCAATGAAATTTCTACTTTCTAAACATCTAAAACTGTCTGAAAAGAAGAAAAGGCCACAAAACCAGTTAAGCCATATCCAAAATGAATACATCAGAATCCAAACCATGCACACACCAAGGAAAGTATGGTCATCCACGAACACATACAACACAAAGGGAGGATTGTGTTCAACTCTCCAGCACATATGCACCAGCTAGTATGCACAAATTTAAATGAGAACCAGTGATATGTTGGACTCGTCATACATATAACATTTCCTCTGGACTGTGGTAACTGGATGTGTGGCCGTGATCATCAGTTCATTCATCAGTGTGCAGCTTCTCCAAAGGTTCACTTGGCAAACTGACAGAACATTGAGCATAGACATTACTGAAGAATAAAACAAGTTAACAAAGATTCTGGACACAAAACATAACTTATACCAGAGAATATAAGGACACATTGTTAAACGCCAGTACCTACATAGTACATGGCTCATGCAGGTTAGGTGTTTTGTAAGTGCAAAACCATGCTTCCATGGGAGTGAACATGGGATGAATACAATCCAGATCCAAATCACTGACACCTGAGCATGAGACAAGGATGGCAAAGCCAAAAGAGAGAAAGAGGCTGGTATGTTTCACCATGTACTTGTGCAGTTCTGTTTCTAAATCCACCGCTAATCACATGGGGGTGGGTGGGGGGGGGGGGTCTTTGAAGTCAAAGCCTGGAAGAATAAACTAAATGTTCATCTGCCATGACTGCTTGTGATTAATGAACAATATAATTTCATTTTATCATAATTTGCCCTGAGACAATTATGCTGATTTGAGAAAATTTGATTTTATCATAATGCACCCAAGATTACTGTACTGATTAAACAGATATTAATTTTATCATATAATGCACAAGATAATTATGCTGATTTAATAGAATTTCATCTACCATAATATGCCCAAAATAATTATGCTAATTTGATAAAATTTTGTTTTATCATGCTGTGTCCAAGATAATTATGCTAATTTGTGATTTTTGTTTGTTCCATGATGATATATGTACAGCTTGGACTTCCCAAGTTTTCAAAGGGTGCAAAAGTTATTGTCAATGTTGTCAGATTCAGCAAAGTTTTTTTAGCTTTGTTACAAACTGGATGATTTCAGTAAAATCTTGCGGTTTAAATCATTTTACAGTGGTTATAATTTCTTGCTGTCATGTACATACATAGTTTCTGTATACTAGATTTCTGACTTATTTCCTTTGGGTGACAGGATTACAGCATCTTTGATGTTTGAATTGTGCGTGTGAGAGGAAGGGGTGGAGGCAGAGAGAGAGAGAGAGAGAGTACATTCCCGCTTGCACTGAAGTGACAACTTGTGTAACTTGGATCCATCACGAGTATCCCATTCCCATGGACTCTTGCTGGAAGCAAAGTTTTGGCCATCAGTTAAGCAAGTAGTAACTGTCAATTTTGTGCTGTTGCATATCAGCAAACCATAATTATTTCCATTCTAAGTAACAGCAGAGGCATCGCTGCGTATGGAAAAATCGATATACGCCACACCACATCTGCTAGGCAGATGCCTGACCAGCAGTGTAACCCAGCACGCTTAGTCAAGCCTCGAGGGGAAAAAAAGAAGAAAATAAAGTGCATAAACAAATAAATGGATACATCATTAAATTAATGAATGAATAAATAATCTCACAGCAGGGATTATATAAAATTTTAAAAAATCAAGGGGAATAAAAATTTCACACCAATAAGTAAATATATCCATGCAGACAGAAAAAAAAGCATGTAAAAATCAGTTGGTTGGTGCCAGTTTGGATGTGCAGCCCGAATTCAACACAAGGAAAAGCATCTGTTGTAATGGAAGATGGAAAAAAGCATCAGCAAAAAACACAAAAATACAGCATCAGACAATAAATCCAAACATAAGGACATAAAACCTTCCAAGTTAATTCAATGCAATGCTAACAGGATTGTGACAGTTATTTTCCACAAGACGGAAGCACCACAAATGATACAAAGCCAAATCTCCATGTGAGTGAATCTGAAACGAATACAATCCGAATCCAAGGCACTGGTGAGACAAGAAGATGGAACTAGACAACCTGATAGAGACAGACGTTGACAATATTTCGTTTTGAAATGCAATTGAAATTCTATTAGAAAAAATAAATAAAAAGATATGTATACTAAAAAGAAAATCATAATATAAAACTTAAAAAAAAACATTACAAACTATTTTCTTAGCTCTTAATGTTTGTGCGTGCCTGTGTGTGTGTGTGTGCGCGCGCATGCACACGTGTGCATAAGTGTCTGCATTTTTGTATGTTCAAGCCTTCTTGTATCTGAGAGTTTAAATAAGAACATGAACAGCTTTGGATTCATCATGCGTATCACAATCTCTTGGACTCATTCCTCACTGGGCACATGGCTGTGATCATCAGCAGTCAGACACTGCAAGTTCTGCCGAGTAACAAGTCCTCACACCACATTTCCACACTGAATCACAGTGCTCATTGTGATCAAACATTCCCAACTGAAAATAACATAATGATAGAATACCTCAGTTGCAAAGCGAAAAAAAAAAGCTTTGTGGAACAAATAAAGGTACATGTATCACATCAAAAATACAGACACTACAATAACAAAAACTAACTGATCTTCCAAAGACTATCAAGCCATAAAATACAGACCCTACAGTGACAAAAACTAACTGATTATCAAAAGACTATCAACTGAGCCATGAAGGCAAGCAAAAATTCCTCTACAATAAACAACACAACAAATATCATAATGAAATTTCTTTACCTAATGACAAAGGCATGTATCTGCTGACATGCATCATGGAATGAATACACGTCCAAACACTAGTCAGTAAAGAATGTGTGTCTGTGACTTGAGACAGATTCATCATTTTTTTGTGTACAAACCCACTATAAAACTGTGTCAGAAAAAAAAATCTGGAATGCAAGTACAGCTTGATGAAAATTCAAAGAAAGAGAAAGTTAACACTTCAAGCTTTGGTCTGCACAGACACAATATAAAAGTATCAATATTACATCAAGCATGAGAATCAACGTTCTGGGCCTGGTGTGTGTGTGTGTGTGTGTGTGTGTGTGTGTGTGTGTGTGTCCATGGTGCATTTTCTCTTATGTATACATTTTTCTTCACACTGCACCTTCTCTTAAAGTATACATACAAATATCTAATATACACATGTGTATCTTCACAAAGCAGTTTCATTGATGTATACATACATCTTCATATATTAATTTATGAGACGAAAACATAAATCTGCATATTTAACAACCCCCATCACACCACATATCACTCAATCATGGAATCAAGTTAATCTAAATTCAACCATGAAGAACAGAAACAAGAACAACAGCAAAAAGATATGGCAAAGGCACACATAAGAGTGGACTTCAAAACAACAAAGACATTTACAAAGAGCAGATTAAAAAAAGACTTAAAAAGTTCCAATAATGGTTTTGCCTTGCAGTGGGAATAGATTATAATCCTCTCAAAAACAGATAACAAAAAAATAACATCATGGGCACAATCGAACATTAATTTTACTATTATCAGTAATATAAAAAAAAAATTAAAAGAATATGAAAAAAAAAAAAAAATTAATTAAAATAAATAAACCTCTGTCATAGTTTTGGGCTGTGGCAGTGATAGATTCTCATTCTCTTTACAAGGAAGGAGGAGACAGATGTATAATAATGTGCACAACACTGAATAAACAATACTAAGTCACCAAGATGTTCACATTCACAGGTCTTCCTGTTCATGTACAGCCAGTCTAGGGCTTCTGGCTTCAGATCAAATTAGAAACAACCATATAGAGTTGACAAAACTGACAATGCTGTTTAAAGTTATATATCACCAACCATCTTTATCCCCCAAAAAATTTGTAAACAACAACAACAAAAAAAAAGCGTATGCCCTCTTGAAACTGGCTAATATTGCAGAAGAACTGCTCAATTTTGAAAAGAAGTGTGAGCGTGTACATGTGTGTGTGTGTGTGTGTGTGTGTGTGTGTGTGTGTGTGTGTGCATGCGTGCGTGCATGTGTGCATGTGTATGAGTAAGTGCATGTGTGTTCCTGCACATATATATGTACTGTGAGAATAAAATTGAACACTGAAAAGCAAACTGAATGTATGTTAAAAAAAAAAAAAAAAATACAATGTCTGAAGTAATTCTGACCAGCTTTCACCCCAGGAAGCTAATGAAAACGATGAAAACAGTACCAACAACTGGTGAGAATTATTGGAACAGATTCTGCAGGAGATCAGACAGTCAGTAATAATAAGAAGGAGGAGGAGGA
>JAAQRG010189853.1:0-11875 GCA_011634625.1 Babylonia areolata | reverse complement strand
AAGTTGTCTTGGATAAGCAGACTCTCCTAACACAGAACATAAAATATCCCAGTATCCATGCAGGTGATAACCAGAGCCTACTAACACTCAATGTATCCAAGCCTACATTATCATTATCATTATCATGACATTTACGCCTGATCTTGAAAATAAGCCAAAGTCGCTTACAAATAGAACACATATGTAAATATCAAAAAGGAAAAACTGAACACGAGATACCAAACATTATCAAAAATTATTGACGCCACCACCACCACCCCACCCACCCACACACACACCCACAATACACACAAGCACACATGCACTCACACACACAGGTCATAGCACACAATCATAAATAGTACACCATCAAAAATACAACCAACAAATAACGAAACTTTCAAAACTCAGGCACTCATTCAGTCATTTTAGTTCAAGCAGGAAATGGATGAGCTGTTGAGAATTATTCAGGAGGGGAAAAGGTGGGTCTTCAGACTGGATTTGAAAGACTGCAGTGAAGATGAGTGACGGAGAGGCTGAGGAAGCTGATTCCAAAGAAAGGGGGCTTGGTATGAAAAACTGCGTTGCCCATACATTTTAGCAGGGGGGATCCTAAGCATGCAGGCGTCAGAAGAAGAGCAGAGCTGGCGTGAGGGTATGTGAGGATGAACGAGATCAGAAAGATACTGTGGACCAGAAGTCTCAATGGACTTGAAACAAAGAGAGGCAACTTTGTAAATAATTCTTTCTTGGACTGGGAGCCAGTGTAAAGCATGAAGGTGGAAACAGGAGCCTCCTAACACAGAACATACAGTATCCCAGTATTCATGCAGGTGATAATCGGAGCCTCCTAACACAGAACATACAGTATCCCAGTATCCATGCAGGTGATAATTGGAGCCTCCCAACACAAAACATAAAGTATCCCAGTATCCATTACAGGTGATAATCGGAGCCTCCCAACACAGAACATAAAGTATCCCATAGTGGAAGCCTCCCAACACAGAACAAAGTATCCCACAGTGGAAACCTCCCAACACAGAACATGAAGTATCCCAGTATCCATACAGGTGATAAAGGGAGCCTCCCAACACAGAACATAAAGTATCCCACAGTGGAAGCCTCCCAACACAGAACATAAAGTATCCCACAGTGGAAACCTCCCAACACAGAACAAAGTATCCCACAGTGGAAGCCTCCCAACACAGAACATAAAGTATCCCACAGTGGAAACCTCCCAACACAGAACACAAAGTATCCCATAGTGGAAGCCTCCCAGCACAGAACATGAAGTATCCCATAGTGGAAACCTCCCAACACAGAACAAAGTATCCCATAGTGGAAACCTCCCAACACAGAACATGAAGTATCCCAGTATCCATACAGGTGATAATGGGAGCCTCCCAACACAGAACATAAAGTATCCCATAGTGGGAGCCTCCCAACACAGAACATGAAGTATCCCAGTATCCATGCAGGTGATAATGGGAGCCCTGACCCTGGTGAGGAGGAGGATGGAGAAGGCGTTGAGGACGGAGGAAAGGATGGTGGTGACGATGATGCAGGACGCGGCGTCCAGGCCGGGGCAGTAGTCGATGTTCATGATGACCCGGTACATGATGATGGCCACCACACTGATCAGCACTAGCGAGATCTGGAACCACAAACACCCTCACGGGGTTGTTTTTTTTCTTTCTTTTTGACTCACTTGTGTAAACAAAGTGAGTCTATGTTTTAACCCGGTGTTCAGTTGTCTGTGTATGTGTGTGTGTGTCCGTGGTAAACTTTAACATTGACATTTTCTCTGCAAATACTTTGTCAGTTGACACCAAATTTGGCATAAAGATAGGAAAAATTCAGTTCTTTCCAGTCATCTTGTTTAAAACAATATTGCACCTCTGGGATGGGCACAAAAAAATTAAAAAATGAAGCCTAATTATATGCAAACAGCATTTACTGTTATATTTATATTTTTTGTATTCTCTAAACTTGGCACTTTGACCTCTTATTCTGATACAACAACAAGAGGAGTCATTATTATCATTTTTTGTTCAAACAAGAACTTCTTCTGCTAAGCATGGAATTTTTATTTATTTTGGAAAAGTTTTGGTGCAGATAGTAAAAAAGGGAAATTACTCTGTAATTAATGCTAGGGGATGTAATTTATCACAAGTGAGTCTTGAAGGCCTTGCCTCTCTTGTTTTTGGGGTGTGTTTTTTTTTCTGAGGCAAGGCAAAGCAGGGCAAGAAGTTTATTTTCATGTATGACGGGTGCAAACAGCCAAGTGGTTAAAGCGTTGTGACCTTCAATCTGAGGGTCCCGGGTTCAAACCCTGGTAACGGCGCCTGCTGGGTAAAGGGTGGAGATTTTTTTTTCTAATCTCCCAGGTCAACAGATGTGCAGACCTGCTAGTGCCTGAACCCCCTTCGTGTGTATACACATGCAGAAGATCGAATATGCACATTAACGATCCCATAATCCATGTCAGCATTTGGTGGGTTATGGCAAAAAAAAAAAAAAAAAAGAACAAACTCAGTTTGCACCCCAACCCTACCCTGAAAATGAAGTATAAATGCCTATGTGGTGAGGATAGAAAAATTAAAAAGTCAGAAGCATAAAGACCCACTTGTGTATACTAGCGATTCTGGGAATCACACTCCATGAACGAAGAAGATTTCATGTATGTACATACTCAAACCTATGTTTGAATCTCTTCCCTTTCTCTCCATCATTTCCAAAATAGTGAATACATTTTAAAATAAAATATAAAATCAAAAACTATATATCCCCCCCTCAGAAAAGCATTACAACATGGTGAGCAAACAGCTAGGAAGCATCTCACAGACCCGACGCTGACCAACAGAGACACCGACTGACCATGAAGATGAGGACGGAGAAGGAGAGGCAGAACTTGAAGCACTGCAGTCGGAAGGGGTAGTACCACACCCAGTCATCTGTCACAGGGTCCTGGCAACACACGCACACGCACACACACACACACATACACACACACACAAACACACACACACACGGAGCAATAGCAATAACAAAACATTTCAACATTATGTACTAAAGATTAGAAAATTACCATTACAAAAAAAATGACAAGTGCATTTTATGAAACTGATATGGAGTCCTAACTGCAGAATGATATTTGATATTTCACAGCCAAATCAGAAACTCTTTCTATCACAGAGTAGGAATGTCTGTCTGATGTACCTGAACACTATCAGATAACTGGAGAACTATAGAAAGAGAGCATCACAGAGAGAGAGAGAGCAACACACACACACACACACACACACACACACACACATGCACATGCAGACACACACACAAATAATAAAAGGAAGATAATATTTATTCTAACACTGAAGTCGATAGATTCAAGGAAACAACCTACAAAAAAAAAAAAAATTTTCTACGGCAACACCAAAACATGTAACAGCAGACAAAGTCCAGATGGTCAAGGGAAGAACCAACCTTTTTTGATTTAGTGCCAGAGAACGACGGTCGATCAGGCTCGTTTGCTTCAAACTGTTCAACGTCCCATTCGTATGCCAGCTCAGCATTTTTTCTCTTCCAGATCTCCAGAAATATTGTGCCTGCAATGCGTTCTGTATATTTAAGTACATATTAAACAAATAAAGAAACAAGAGAGGCAAGGCCTTCAAGACTCACTTGTGATAAATTAAGTCCCCTAACATTAATTACAGAGTAATTTCCCTTTTTTTACTATCTGCACCAAAACGTTTGCAAAATAAATAAAAATTCCATGCTTAGCAAAAGAAGTTCTTGTTTGAACGAAAAATGATAATAATGACTGCTCTTGTTGTTGGGTCAGAATATCAGATCAAAGTGCCAAGTTTAGAGAATACAAAAAATATAAATATAACAGTAAATGCAGTTTGCATATAATTAGGCTTCTTTTTAAAAAAAAGTTTTTGTGCCCATCCCAGAGGTGCAATATTGTTTTAAACAAGAAGACTGGAAAGAACTGAATTTTTCCTATTTTTATGCCAAATTTGGTGTCAACTGACAAAGTATTTGCAGAGAAAATGTCAATGTTAAAGTTTACCATGGACACACAGACACACACACACACACACACACAGACAACCGAACACCAGGTTAAATCATAGACTCACTTTGTTTACACAAGTGAGTCAAACAAGGAAGGAGAGAAGGGTGTGTGGGTGAGAACAGGATAAAAGGAAAGCGCAATCAGTGATGAACATTTGAAATAAACAGTACTACAATTAAAGACTTCATGAATGGGAAGTTGTCAATCAAAACAGGAGAAAGAACTGATGATGAATGGAAAAGTTGTACAACATCAACGTTCCCAGACCAACTGTAGATGACATACTTTCATGCAGGTAAGGCTTCATCAAAAACCCACAGTGCAAAACGCATACACTGTGCTGCAACATCACTAAAACATAGGAATTAGATATATATAAGAACTACATTTTGTACGTTACGAATTACTTAACAATCTGAAAATCAAACTTAAAACAGGTTTGCATCTGTGAATGCATGCATGCATGTATGCAGGAACATGTCTATGCATTAAAACACCTAAGCATATGCATGCACATGTGAAACTTTATGTGAGGATATACATAAGCCACATGCATTCAAACTTTATTTTTTTCATTAAGACGTCCTGGTACACCGCATCTTCTTTTGCGTGTTCAAACATATCAGATTAAGAAACATATCAGATACTGACACAAAGGAAACAGACGCACAGGGAAAGAAAGATGCAGACAGATATTCAGCAGACCTACCCCACACACAGATGACCAGACCGAAGTATGGCGTGATGTCGTTGTCAAAAGACTGCTTGAAGTCCCCAAACAGATCCTTGAAGGATTCCACCAGCCTGGTTCAACACACAATGCACAGCGTCTCTAACTTCTCCTGCTCTTTGTATAACCTGTTCTTGGTATGACCGGTGCCAGAGCCGAGTGGTTAAAGCGTTGGACTTTCAATCTGAGGGTCCCAGGTTCGAATCTCGGTAATGGCACCTGGTGGGTTAAGGGTGGAGATTTTTCCGATCTCCCAGGTCAACATATGTGCAGACTTGTTAGTGCCTGAGCCCCCTTCATGTGTATACACATGCAGAAGATCAAATATGCATGTTAAATATCCTGTAATCATTGTCAGCGTTCGGTGGGTTATGGAAACAAGAATAGAACCAGCATGCACACCCCAGAAAACAGAGTATGGCTGCCTACACAGAAGGGTAAATAATCAAAATGGTCATACACGTAAAAAATGTGTGTGTGTATGTGTGTGTGTGTGTGTGTGTGCGTGTGTGTGTGTGTGTGTGTGTGCGCGCATGCATGACTGAAACTTGAATGAATGATGCAGGAAATGAATGATGAGCGCCCAATATAAACTGTTGGTCAGCTCTACCCAGGCAGGCAGCCTGTCATGCGAGTGATTCTGTGTGTGTAAAGCGCTTAGAGCTTGGTCTCCAACCAAAGATAGGCGCTATGTAAGTATCCATATCATCATCATCATCATCATCTCGCTCTCTGCGATCGGCTTCGGATCCACTCTGTTTACACATACCCAGATTCAAACACTCGACTGTTGGCCGCCGTTCTTTCTCTGTCTCTGGACCTTGCAATTAGAATGAATTTCCATCTTTCTCTTCATCAAGTCTCCACACTCAGCTCTTTCACGTCTGGTTTTAAAACCCACCTCTTCACAGAATAACCTCCCTTCCCAGCCTCTTCCTTGTCTTCAGTTTTTCCAGTTTTAGAGTTATGCATGAGTGTGAATGACTGGTGCAAAAGCGATTTGATTTGTCTCTGCACAAGATTCAGCGCTATATAAATATAATAATAATAATTATTATTATTATCATAACTCATTCAACCCTAAGGCCGAGCATTGCTCTGGCATCGATTTTTTGTTTCATGAAAATGGTTTCCACTTTCCTGCACATAAATAAACTGCGAGCAAGGGGAACTCATTCCTACAGTATTCCTGGCTAATTTGGAGGAAAGAAGACCAGTTGAGTTCAGTATAATTATTTTCTGCATTTTTCTGCATCACTGTGACAAGGAAGCCTGCCGAGGCTCTAAACTCACTACGGTTGAACAGGTTAATACATGCAAACCAATAAACAAATCTGAAAACCAAATAACATTTAATATCTGGTTTTTCTGGTTCGAATCATGGCTCAGTCACCAATATTTTCTCCCCCTCCACTAGACCTTGAGCTGTGGTCTGGACACAAGTCATTCGGATGAGGCGATAAACTGAGGTCCCGTGTGCAGCATGCACTTAGCACATGTAAAAGAACCCATGGCAACAAAAGGCTTGTCCCTGGCAAAATTCTGTAGAAAAATCCACTTCAATAGGAAAAACAAATAAAACTGCACACAGGAAAAAATACAAAAAAAAGAAAAAAAAAAGAAAAAAAAGGTGTGTGTGTGTGTGGGGGGGGGGGGGTTGACGTGCTCTCCCTGGGGAGAGCAGCCCGAATTTCACACAGAGAAATCTGTTGTGACAAATAAGAGAAATACAAATACACATACAAATACAATATACATGTACCAATACAACCGCCTTCTCTACCAAAAGGTTGTGATGAAATTCAACAATGCACAAGAGGATATGTTTGCATCCACACACGAACCTCAGTAAGTAGTCTCACATCCAAAAGACTTGCAGGGAAATGGAGTCTGAACCAAAGTTAAAAGGGAAAAATCCCCTTGAACTGAACAGCTCGGCAAAGATTTGAACCCCCAACACCAGTAACACTAGTCCAGCAGTCTACCAACTGATCCATTCCAGCCCCCTAAAACCATGTCTTTAATTTTTAACAAATTTTATGGTAAAGAGTGGTAACTCTCTCCATTCACAAGGTACACAACTTCAAGTCAGTCTGTTTGTTCTGTACTGTCCATGTGTTATGTGTGGCTTGTTCAGGATTAAAGAGGCTATGCCAGTTCTTGAATAAAAGCTAATTTGTGTCTGCACATTTCTTCTGTCTTTGCTGCTGTGTGCACATGTCAGATGATCGGTTTTAAGACAGGCCCAGCGCTTCCCTTTTTGAGAAGTGTCTGGGTTTGTTCCAATGTACCTTTTATTTACTTGTGTGCTAGATGAATCGGTGGCGTAAGCAGCACTGACTTGAAGTTGTGTATCAAAACAGTTTCCACAATGGACAAGTGCCGGAGGACTGGACACACAGCTTCTTAAAACCCATACCAAAACCAGGAAAGGACCATCATCAGGTAAGCGGCTACCGGATCCTAACCATGCAAAACATTGCTGGAAAGCTCATGGAACGCATGATAGCCAGGAAACTTGCAAGGGATCATGAACACAGGCACATTCTCCCTTCAAATCAAGGTGGTTACAGAACAGGCAAGTCCACATGGGAAAATGCAGCTGCTTTTGCATATGAGGTGTATGAAGGATTCCAAAGAAAAGAAGAAACACTAGCAGTAGCAATTGACCTTGAAGATGCCTACAATAAAGTCCAGTTTGCGCACCTCATGGAGCTGCTACTAAGGTATGGAGTAAGTTTGACACTGACAAGATGGATAGCAGCAGTGCTTCAGGAAAGAACTGTCGTCCTACGCCTTGGAGATTGGATGTCTGCACCTTCTAAACTATCCATGGGACTGCCACAAGGGTCTCCGCTCTCTCCTGTCCTATACAATGTCTACACGAAGGGCCTTGCAGACTTAAACAACAATGGAATTGCTCGGGTGCTTACCCTTGCGGATGATGGCCTGGTCTTCAAAACTTCTAAAGATGCTCAGGAAAGAACTGAAGCCGTCCAGAAACAACTAAACAATATTGCTCAATGGTGCAAAGACACAGGATCTTCCATCAATCCAGCGAAAGCCCAAACGTTGCTGTGCACCCTTAACAACAAAACCGCGAGCAAATCACCACCTTCTGTGTCATTCGATGGAATTCAAATTGAGAAAACTGAATGCCTACGCTACCTAGGAATACACTTCGACAGGATGCTGACCTTCAGAAAACATACGGAAAATACTGTTCTCAAATGCAAAAAGGGCTTTTCAGTCTTAAAAGCAATGGCAACCAAAGGAATTGAACAACGCCACCTCTTCCTGCTATACCAATCACTCGTCCTCAGTGTGATCGACTACGGACTTGGGCTAACAACACCGTCTCAAAGCAACCTCCTAAAATTAGAAAGAGTACAAAATGAAGCTATGAGGCTGATCCTTGAAACAACAAAAGACACGCCCACAGAAACCATGCGATACCTGCTTGACCTTCCTTCAGTGCAGGCCAGAAACAAGTTAGAACAGGTCAAGACCTACTTCAAAGCATTAGAAAACCCTCAAAACCCACTGCATGACGCAGTCAAATAACCAAAAGGCAGCCGTCTAGGACGAGGAAGATCATGGATGGGGCAAGCAGAAGACACAATCCAGCTAGTATGCCGACTACAAGACCTGAAAGAAACAAAAGAATGGGAGAAAAACCCCAAAAACCTCAACCATCTATTCAACACAGTCATTTCACCCACTCTAGGAAGACATTGTCGGGAATGGCCAGAGGGCAAAACAGATGTGGAAGTGAAGCTACTCATAGAAGAAAACAGTAAAGAAGAGGACATCATCATATACACAGATGGCTCAGTCACCAAAGACCAGTCTGGTTGGGGATTCACTGCGAAACAAAATGGAAAAACAATTTGGGAAGAGAATGCTGCCTACAAAGTCACAACCTCCAGCCTAACGATGGAAGTTGAAGCTGCGACACATGCCCTCCAGTGGCTATCGTCCATCCATACGCCCGGAAACCAACATGCCATGATTCTAACCGACTCAATGAACCTCATACAGAAAATTGAAAACGGAATGGGAAGCCCAGAGTGGCATAAGGCAATGCGCAACTTTCAGATTAAAAAACTCACATGGTCATACTGCCCGGGACATGCAGGTGTTAAGGGAAATGAGCGAGCTGACAGACTTGCTGGTAACGCAACACCAACGAGCGGCCTACATCTAGGAAAATCGGAAATTCTCAGAAAAGTCAAAGAATACCAAAAAGAACAGGTACAAGGCCATCACACCATCGATCGCCTCAAAGAAATAAAAGCAGAGAGAGGGAGCGGCCGAAAGTCTAACATGAAAGGTAGAGCACGATGCTTTGCAAATCAAACAAATATCGGCATCATTTCCAAACCAACATTGCGCAAATTTCTTCAAAACGGAACAGAGTCTCTGTGGGCCTTTCCAAATACAATAGACTGAGCAACACACTAGACGCCACGTTCTTGGCATCAGAGATCTTTTCCCATCCCTCTTGGCAGCCTCTGTGCGTGTGCGTGTGTGGATGTGTGTGTTTGTGTGGATGTGTGGGTCTGTGTTTTTGAGTGCGTTTGTGAATGCGCGAGAGTGTAAGTGTACACAAGTGTCAGGAGAGATCTGTGTACGGATGTGTGTGTGTATATATATATATATATATATATATATATATATATATATCTTTGTATATATGTGTGGGGGTTGGGGGTGGGAGATATGGGCGTATATGTGTGTGCTTGTACAAGTAAGTGTTCATCTCTGTGAGTGTGTGTTTGCGTGCGTGTGTGTGTGTGTGTGTGTGTGTGTGTGTGTGTGTGCCGTGGAAGCTGCGATACGTAGGCTAGAAATGAGTGTGTGGAGGAGGGGGCTGGAGGAGGTGCAAGGTAATGTGTGTGTGTGTGTGTGTGTGTGTTGGAGCTCATGTACGTTTATATGTATTTGACTGTACTTTCATATCTGTGAAACTGCATGTTTGGTGCATTTCTGTTATGCATGTGTGGGTGTATGTGTGAATGTGTGTCGTCATATTTTACATTCATTCACTTAATTATCACCATTGTTGTCTTATTTATTTATTTATTTATTTTTTATTATTATCATTTTATTAGTATTACTATTATTATTACTACTACCTTTTTCTATATTATAATTATTATTTATTTATTTATTTATTTATTTATGTAAGCTTATCTATTATTTATTCCCCCTCCCCTTTTTTTTTTTTTTTCTCAAGGCCTGACTAAGCGCGTTGGGTTACGCTGCTGGTCAGGCATCTGCTTGGCAGATGTGGTGTAGCGTATATGGTTTGTCCGAGCGCAGTGACGCCTCCTTGAGCAACTGAAACTGAAACTGAAACTGTGTACCTTGTGAATGGAGAGAGTTACCACTCTTTACTATTTGTTAACTCACTCAGTATGGCCAGTCCTCTCTTCTCCTCTACACAGACCCCTCGGATGTCCAGTAGGTGTCGCAATGACCCAACCTTTAGCTTCCGTCGTCAGAATTGTGGTATTCTTTGTCAACATTCACCTCTTCAGTATAAGAGCCTTCTGCTTGCAATATTTTGATGGTGGTAATTGGGGTGAAACGCTGTTAACGTCGTCTCTTTCGCCATTCGTATGGAGAGAGTTAATCATTTCATCTCTTGGCCTCATTGTTTGTTAATTTCCATGTCTTTAATTTGTTGAACTTTTACCATTTTTAGTTCTTAAGTGTGCCTGTACAAAAGCGTGGTGGTTGATGCAGATATCATCACAATGGGACAATAACTAGTGTGGATATTTTTTCCTTTTTACCAATGAAAGTAATGAAAGAATGCAAAAGTGAAAGAAAGAAAAGAAAGAGATAAGGAAGAAATAAGAAAGAAAGAATGCAAAAGGGTACGGAAGAAAGGAAGAAATAAGAAAGAAACACTGAAAGGGAGGTATAAAGAAATCATACACAGAAAGAAAAAAAAAGAAAGAAAAAAAGAAAGGAAGGACAGAAATAAATAAAAGAGTAAAGAAAGAAAGAACAGAAAGAGAAAGAAGGAAGGAAGGAAGGAAAAGAAATAATGTAAAACATCCAACATCTAGAACAACCTTTTTTATATAAAATAAGAAATCTCAACTTACGATGTTGTGTTTGTAGTGTTATTTGACCCAGCGTCAACAGTGGCACTGAAAACATTCAAAAATATTGTACCAATAAATCAAACAAACACACAAGCACTACACACACACACACACACACACACTTGTATTAACATAATCTGATCACTTGTGAGATAATCATTTATACAGCTAAAAATGTTTAGTTTTTTGAGTGTGTTGGATTATGCAGCCTTCAGGCATCTACCCAGCATATGTGGTGGAGCCTGTATGGGTTTGTCCGAATGCAGTGACAGCGGCACCTCTTTGAGAAACTGAAAGCGCTTTGACCAGTTTGAATCATGCCAATTAAAGCGCTGGACTGTCAATCTGAGGGTCCCGGGTTTGAATCACGGTGACTGCGCCTGGTGGGTAAAGGGTGGAGATTTTTACGATCTCCCAGGTCAACATATGTGCAGGCCTGCTAGTGTCTGAACCGCCTTCGTGTGTATATGCAAGCAGAAGATCAAATACGCACGTTAAAGATCCTGTAATCCATGTCAGCGTTCGGTGGGTTATGGAAACAAGAACATACCCAGCATGCACACCCCCGAAAACGGAGTATGGCTGCCTACATGGCGGGGTAAAAACGGTCATACACGTAAAAGCCCACTCGTGTACATATGACTGAACGCAGAAGAAGAAGAAGAAGAGTGTGTTGGATTATGCAGCCGTCAGCCATCTACTCCAGCAGTGTGGTGGAGCCTGTGGCGTTTGTCCGACGTGCAGTGACAATGCACCTCTTTGAGAAACTGAAAGCGCTTTGATCAGTTTGAATCATGCCAATGTTGTGAAATGAAGACAGAAACAAAACAAAACTTTGCATGCGAGGGTTAAAAACAAAAACAAAAACCACACAATCAAGTGTTTTGGGTTTTTTTTTCTTTTAAACAAGATTCATTTCCAATACAAGTGTAAAAAAACACACCCAAAAAACAAAAAAAAACC
>JAAQRG010189852.1:0-2500 GCA_011634625.1 Babylonia areolata | reverse complement strand
GGTGTAGTGTAGTGCAGTGCGGCGTTATGTAGTGTAGTGTAGTGTAGTGTAGTGTAGTGCGGTGTTGTGTAGCACGGTGTAGTGTAGTGCAGTGCAGTGCAGTACAGTGCAGTGCGGCGTTATGTAGTGTAGTGTAGTGTAGTGTAGTGTAGTGTAGTGTAGTACAGTGTAGTGTAGTGTAGTGTAGTGTAGTGTAGTCCAGTGCGGCGTTGTGTAGTGTGGTGTGGTGTAGTGTAGTGTGGTGTAGTGTAGTGCAGTGTAGTGTAGTGTAGTTAGTACAGTGTAGTGCGGCATTGTGTAGCGCGGAGTACTGTAGTGTAGTGTAGTGGTGCGGTGTTGTGTAGCACCGTGTAGTGTAGTGCAGTGCAGTGCAGCGCGGCGTTGTGTAGTGTAGTGTAGTGTAGTGTAGTGTAGTGCAGTGTAGTGTAGTGCTGCATTTTGTCCGCTGTTGGCGAGATGGGGAAAGGACAGAGAGACAGACAGACAGACAGACAGACAGAAATGAGTGAAGGATCTGTGTCTCCAGGCACTTGAAGATTCTGTGAGCACGGGATCGACCCTCACACTCGGCAGTGCAGTATCCCCCCCCACCCCCGCCCCCTCCACTAAACACAGAGAGGTGGTCTGGACACCAGTCATTGGCATGAGACTTCTTCTTCTTCTTCTGCGTTCACTCGTATGCACACGAGTGGGCTTTTACGTAAATAACCGTTTTTTACCCCGCCATGTAGGCAGCCATACTCTGTTTTCGGGTGTGTGCATGCTGGGTATGTTCTTGTTTCCATAACCCACCGAACGCTGACATGGATTACAGGATCTTTAACGTGTGTATTTGATCTTTTGCTTGCATATACACACGAAGGGGGTTCAGGCTCTAGCAGGTCTGCACATATGTTGACCTGGGAGATCGTAAAAATCTCCACCCTTTACCCACCAGGCGCCGTCACCGTGATTCGAACCCAGGACCCTCAGATTGACAGTCCAACGCTTTAACCACTCGGCTACTTCGCCAGTCTTTGACATGAGACGATATACAGAGGTCCTATGTGTACCATGGCATCCACCTTGATAGGAAAACAAATACACTCGTAGATAGAAAGAAGAAGGTGCCGCTGCATTGTACTGACTTAAGGAGAACCACCCGAATTTCACACAGATAAATCCGTTGTGACAAAAAAAAAATGTAACACAACACAACGCAACACAACACGACGCAACACAACACAACACAACACAGCACAGCACAGCGCAGCACAGCACAGCACAGCGCAACGCAGCACAGCACGACACGACACGACACGATACGATACGATATAATATAACACAGCACAACACATCACAGCACAAACAACACAGCACAAAACAATACAACACCGTACAACACAACACAACAAAATACAAAACAAAACAAAATACAATACAATACAATACAATACAATACAGAACGCCACGCAACCAACGCACGTGCAGGCGGCGTTGACACAGTTGTCATAGTAGGTTTGAACCACGGAGTTGCCGATGTCAGTCCTGCAGGCAGCGAAGGCCTCTCCCTCCGTGATCACGCTGCACGACGCCTGGGCCCACTGTCTCTTTTGGGAGCCCTGTGTGGATTGGAGGAGGGGGCGTGGGGGGTGGTTGGGGGTGGGGGGGTCAAACAATTTGATTTATTGATACATTTATACCAATCACATTCACTGGTTCAACGCTCAGTTTACATCAGAGACTGACAGCAAAAACTCACAGCTGGGCTAATAGCAAAGTATCCGAAGAAACATGCAGAAGACAGCTTTGACAAAAAAAAAAAAAAAAAAAAAAAACCTCCGTAATTTCTCTCACACCACAAACACTCTCGGGAAACCCACCCACCCACCCACCCCCCACACATCACAACCCTCCCTCCACCTACCCCTACCACCCCATTCCTTCCTCCGTAGCAGGACCGCCGCTGAGGCCGGCGAGAGAAGGAAGGCAGCAGCAAGCAATGTCCAAAGAGCCAGGGCACTTTCCCTGCCCTTAGCCTGGTCTTCCATGCAGATGCAATGTCCAAAGAGCCAGGGCACTTTCACCTGCCCTAGCCTGGTCTTCCATGCAGATGCAATGTGCAATGTCCAAAGAGCCAGGGCACTTTCACCTGCCCTGAGCCTGGTCTTCCATGCAGATGCAATGTCCAAAGAGCCAGGGCACTTTCACCTGCTCTTAGCCTGGTCTTCCATGCAGATGCAATGTCCAAAGAGCCAGGGCACTTTCACCTGCCCTGAGCCTGGTCTTCCATGCAGATGCAATGTCCAAAGAGCCAGGGCACTTTCACCTGCTCTTAGCCTGGTCTTCCATGCAGATGCAATGTCCAAAGAGCCAGGGCACTTTCACCTGCCCTTAGCCTGGTCTTCCATGCAGATGCAATGTCCAAAGAGCCAGGGCACTTTCACCTGCCCTTAGCCTGGTCTTCCATGCAGATGCAATGTCCAAAGAGCCAGGGCACTTTCACCTGCCCATAGCCTGG
>JAAQRG010189847.1:0-11859 GCA_011634625.1 Babylonia areolata | reverse complement strand
ATGATGACTATGACGACAATGACGATGATCATGATGAAGTGCTACTGCATGAAAACCACCTACTTCATGACCCTGTTCCTTATGTATTTCATCAAGATATCACACACACACATGTATGATAGTCAGCCATGTCCGACTATGACCTTCTGAACAGCAGAGGAGACAACTGCTGTCCCAACTTTCTGGGCTAGTATCTGATTATAGTGGAGAGTGTCTTGCCCACGTTACATTCCCACTCCCTCGGCAAAGAAGGTTTTAGGACAGTTAGCATTGGGATGGTTCCCAAAGACCAACTAGCCCCCAAGGTTGCAGCACTAAGAGGCAGCACAATCTTGCCTCCTAGTTTGAAAGTCATAGTCCTTCACAAAAGACTAGGCTGTAAATGACTTCCCACTGCAACAGAGAAACCATTGATCATACAGCTTTCACACACACACATATGCATATGCATACACTTGCATACACACTCACCAAGTCTTGGAGACAGACAGACAGAGAGAAAAAGCAACTGGGAATGTGAGACAGAGAAAGAGGCAAAAGCCAAACAAGGGCAGCACCAGGATGGCTGGATACATCCATTCAAGACTATTATATTCTGAAAGATACAGTCTTGATTCAAAAGCTTTGTGGACACCCTGCATTTGTTTTTGTTTCTGTACTTTTCTTAGCCCCGCCCCCCAGTTAAAAACACACCAAAAAACAGTGTTATCTGAATCTTGTTGAAACCATTTTCATCCTCTGAATTTTCGAAAGTTGTTTCATACACATTAATCATTCCCCACAGCAATAAGCTGAAAAACAGTGAGCCTCCCTCCCTCAAATACTATAGGAAGAGTTCATTTCAATTCAATCCAGTTTGGATTATTGCCCAACCAGCAATGCAGTGCCATATAAAGGTATAAATGTTTGACAGTTGTGTCCAACTATGACCAAAAGAACAGCTGAAGCATCAAATTAACCAACCAATTAAAAGAACAAAACCATGTAAGAGAATAGAAACTTTTAATAAGGGTAAAAACAGTTTCATTTTCATTAAGTCTGATGGCACCAATAATTATGAAAGATAAACTAAATTTTCTACATAGCTGGTTTTCAAGCAAAAAATGAAAAAAAATCTATTCAATTCTTTGAAACAATAAGTCGTACATACAAAGGAAAACTGATATGTTATTGATAATTTCAGTGTATGGCATTATAATGTATGTGAATGGATCAAATGATAAACAAAATAACAGCTAAATAAATAAGGCCAGAGCACATCATCTTAAAAATGAAATGTTGCACTTGTAAAATGAATAAAAAAAATCACAATGAATTTCTGGAATGCCAAATAATTCAAGAAACATCATGCTTAGTTTCCATGGCAATGTATTGTACATATATATTATTGCCTATCTCATGTTTCTGAACACAAAAACACACATATGTGCACGCACACACACACATACACCCCCCCACTCCCTCCAAACACACATAAACATGGGTGTTATACATGTGCATATGTGCATTCATAACGTACAGTGGGTTTTTTTTTTTTTAAATACTCATTTGGATGAGATAATAAACCAAGGTCTTGTGTGCGCAGCATGCACTTAGTGCACATAACATAATCCGTTGTAAAACAAGGGCTGTCCCCCACAAAATTCTGTTGAAAAATCTGTGTGTGTGTTTGTGTGTGTGTGCGTGCATGCGTGCGTGCGTGTGTGTGTGGTGTGTGTGTGTGTGTGTGTGTGTGTGTGTGTGTGTGTGTGTGCGTGCGTGTGTGTGTGTGTGTGTGTGTGTGTGTTTGTGTGTTTCTCTTTCTCACAAACATTAGTGCATTCAATCACAATGGGATTATTTTGCCCAACCAACACCATGGCAGAATATTAATGTCATTCTCTGACTTTGCAAGAGAGGTCATTGGTGACATGTCTAAGATCGAGAGGCCTAGAAATCTGATTCAACAACTGTGCTCAGGAGATACGTTGCTTCGTCACAGCCCATTGGCTTTTAACAAAAGCCACTTGTAAACCCCTCTGCATATGTTTGAACTTGTTTGTCCAGATCAGATAACAAAGTTCCCTGCTGTAAGCTTTGATTCCCTGAATAAACATGCTCCAGAGTCAACTAATAAAATAGATATTCCTCTATAATAATTTTTTTTTTAAATCTGCAATTTATATTTCTCTGTCATTGTATTTCATCTCCTTTTTTCTGTCGTTTTGTTCAGTTGCCTCATCTTCTTTTTCAATTTCAGTTTCTCAAGGAGGCGTCACTGCATTCAGACTGATCCATATACACTACAACACATCTGCCAAGCAGATGTCTGACCAGCAGCATAACCCAACGCACTTAGTCAGGCCCTGAGCATATTCACATTATGTTTGTGTGCCTATCAGAGTGGATTTCTTCGACAGTCTTTTGCACTTAGTCAGGCCCTGAGCATATTCACATTATGTTTGTGTACCTATCAGAGTGGATTTCTTTGACAGTCTTTTGCCAGAGGACAACCCTCTTGTTGCTGTTGGTACTTTTTTGTGTGTGTGTGCTAAGTGCGTGCTGCATAAGGGCCTTGGTTTATTGTCTCATCCGAATGACTAGACGCTCAGTTTGAATTTCCAGTCAAACTTTGGAGGAAAGGCGAAACCAGGAATCGAACCCAGACCCTCACGGACCCTGTATTGGCAGATGAGCATCTTCACCATTCTGCCACCTTCCTTCCTCATCTTCTATGTTCTCTCAGTGGCACTGCTGTCACACTGTTTTTCCTGAAGCCTCAATATAATGAACAACAATGCTGATCTCTTTCATCACTGTGGGGGAATGGAGGAGATGTCAACATATGTAGCAGGAAGAAGAAGCAGATAGCATGTAACAAAACAAGGGTTTTGAAAAGTGTAACTGAAAGAAACACAAATCCTACCAAAAATATGTGTCCGGTCAATGAGTATTCAAGTGATTAAATACTTGTAAAAAAATCTGTTTTATCTGACGTCACCAATAAAAATACAAGGCAGGAATTATTCAGAACTGGCTGGTTATCTATCTTCTTCATTTTATACTGCATGGATAAATGAATAAACAAAAGGAAATCATACAAAAATAGACAATGTCCATCAACATAGACAAAGCAGATTTGGAGTTATGTTCAGTGCTAACAGCTCCAAGAATAAAATACTAAAATGAATATCAAGAGAAAATTTACAGTCTTAAACCACTGCTGAAATAATACTCAACAAAAAAGGAAGTTTACAAAAACTGAAATATATAATGTAACTTAAAAAAGATGAAAATTATATACATACGTTAATAAGTAATTACTGGAATCATACAATGTTCATGGTCATCACCTAGTCACATAAAAATATGAAATCATGATATGTGATGCTAGACCACTTTTGATTGAAATATCAAATTCACATGAAAGAAAAGTGAATAACAATGATAATAATCACCACAAGCACACACTGGGTGCCTTGTTTATAATTTTGCTGGAATATGTATCAAGACACACTGAGGAAATTAATAATAATAATATTAATAATAATATTAACACTGACACACACAAGAGGCACACATGGTGCTTGAATTTGCATAAAACCACAAAATGATGTTTCAAAATGATGTTTATAACAGTACAAGGAACTCAGTAAAGAAAATTTGTTTAGAACACTGCAACACCAACATTAGAAAAAATTCACTGGCTAATCAAATTGCACAAACATGGAATGCACTACCAACTGAAGTTAAACTTGCATAAAATACTAACATGTTCAAAAATCTCCTTGACACCAACACCATCTTAAAAGAAAATTTTTTTTTATTATGATGAATAAAACAAAGTTTCTTACAGAAGTATACTTGCATACCCCACCCAGCAACAACAAACAAAAGAAGAAGAAAATAAATAAATAAATAAAATATAATGGAAGAAGTGAAGATGAAGATTTGATGGGGACATAAAAAGGCCAAGAGGTCTAGGCAGATGACTTACTAGTCCCTATACTACTACTACCACTAATAGTCCGTTCATGGGTGGTATATAAGACACTGAGGAATCAAAGTGCTGCACTGCACTGTAGCAATGCTTTCTGCCTAGGGAGAGCAGTCCTGACTCTCACACAGAGAAATCTATTGTGACAACAGAGTAATGCAAAACAAATTATAACCATAAAAATATATATACATACAAAATTATATTGCTGTAACAATTATTCGGTCATCATTTTAACCGGTTGGAACAAAACAAAAACAAAACAAAAAAACAAAACAAACCAACCACCAAAAAAACAACAACAACAAAAACAGAACAGAAAAAAGCACCTGGTCTTAATCTCTTTAACTAGGTCCTGTGTGAGTATATCTTCGTACATCTCTGAATATCGGACCATACTAATGACACCAAAATTTTCACTGTATGACATACAGCAATTACAGGCATTGGCCTGGTCCAAAGCTGTATGTTTTGTGCTGTACCAGTTTGTCCGGCTCTGAAGCTTAAACATATTTCAAGGGAAATAACCTAATACCCAGTCTTACAAAATGTTCAATATAGTAGTAGTTATTGCCCTTCACAATGTTTCTGCAACAGGTTCAGAATTCCTTGTGTGAAGAACTAAAATTTACAACCTGTAAAGCATGCTAATGCTTTGTGGGTTACTTGTGTGAATTGCACATCAATATCAACTACCAAGATGGAGAAAATTGCTGATGCAACATTTTTGCATTGTATTCTGTGAATTTTTAATGTGTTTTTATATTTTTTATTTTTTGCAATCTTTCTATGTCTCGTCCTTCTTTTCCTTTGTATTTTATTGCATTTTCATTTATTGCACTATTTACAGTACTTCCATCATTATCATAAAATGATACTTGTCATGTATCTGCAAAATAAGTTTGATATATAAACATTCATTCTGTAACATGTATGAAGACATCACAGAACAAAGAAGAGTTTAAAACATTTTAGTGATTCAAGTCAGCACATCTGTTTGTTCCTGACACACACAAATACTTGCGGTCCAAAGAGGTTAAATATGTCATCTGATCATTTTGTTCTTTACAAAGGGAATATATTGCACAAACACTACGCTGTGAATATCAAAACAAACAAACAAAAAACAAAAAAACACAAAAAATGAACAGATTCAAAAGATTCACATAAATGAAAGAACCCAAAGCTTCATAACAAGTGACTTGTAATTTCTGCAGTTACTATGAACCAATTCTTTGTGGCAGGCTGGTCTAGACTGACCATCAATGTGATCAGCAGACCTAAATACAACTAAATACAAGATGTTACAAACAATTCTGTGCTCTTCTGAATTTCAGTCAAACTGGAACAAAACACTATCACAGGTCTCAACAATAGTGTCTTGACAGGACTCAAAACAAAATCAAAGCAACCATGAACAGGTCTGATTTGAAAAGAAAGAAAGTAACAAGAAAGAAGAAGAACGAAAAGGAGTATATATCACTGTGATCATTAACACACAGGAGAGTTGCCAAAACTGACCAACAAACTTCCACTTTACAGAAAAGGGGAAGCACACGGAGAGACAGGAATGTTCTCAATCTACGTCAGCAATAACAAGCTGGAAACAAACAGGGGGATTTGATTACAAGTCTGGAAGAATGAGTTCTTTCATACAGCTGTTTCATTTTTCTATTCATGCTGAGTTTTTCCATCCATACAACCAGTTCTTGGCAAGATTATTTTGCTAAGCAGCGCAAACTACCAATCCTGATCCGGATAAGTACATGGAGGTATGATTTCAAAATATGATTCCACATTTTACAGCTGCCATGGAGCCTGGTATATATGAGACAATAATGTGTACAGTAGGCAAGACTTCATGATATACTAATGGCGGCCATACAATATTCCTCCGTTCTAGCAAAATACTATCATAGAACTGTTCACAACATTCAATTTCCCATATTTGTGTTTCCCATTACAGTTGACACAATGTACCTATACTATACAAAAACATCATTACAAAACAAAAGCATTTCCATCACAGGTAAAATAAAACGCAAGTACTGTGACAAGACCAAACTGTGTTCCTTTATGCAAAACTGGTAACTGTCACCTGGTAGAAACAATAATATTGTTTGCCATTTTGCGGAAAATTGTGCGTCTTTATGTAAAATTAATGTCTATCAATAGATAGACAATTACAACAATAATAACAATAACATCCATTTATATAGTACCTACCCTGCTACTCTGAGAGCATTTATCACAAAAACATTAACCATTTTTGTGAAGTTGCCATGAGCTTCAGACAATTGTTGTTCACAAACACACTGACCAGTACAGCGACAAAAGCGGAGGAACAACAGCTACATTTTTTAATAAAAAATACATTAAGCAACAGAGCATATAAAATATCACACGAAGAAGGCAATCAGATGAAGATGATGTTAAAATCACTGCACTTTCTTCTTTTATAGGCATTCTTTTTCTTTCTTTCATTTTGTTTTCTTTCTAGTGAATATTGGCAATATTGGCTGGGGCGAGTGGGGACTGAGGAAAGGAGGAAAAAATCTGATTATATACACTTATCACTCGTTTAATACATACATATCGTGGCATAGAATTTCTAGGGGCAGGAGTGGAATACAGGATAACCAAAACAAAACAAAAGGACAGCATTGATTATTTGAACATGCGATGAGGTATGGGTGCTGTGTTCTATGACATTTAATGTATACACTGCATGCAGACATCGGTGGATGAAGGTGTGTGTATACAGGTGCCGATATGTCTGTGTGCATGTCTGTAGATTTGTGTGCTTGTGGCAGTGTGTGTATGTGTTTATATGTGTACATATGTACTTATGTGTGCATGTGTGTGGGTTTGTATGTATTTGTATGGATATTGAATGATATACTCAGGAAATGATGATGTTTATCCATTTTGTTGTTGTTTTTTTTTCTGGTCGTGTGTCAGTATTCTGTTTTTGATGTTTGAAATGAAATTAAAAAAGGTTCATTAAAAAAAGAAAGAAAAAAAAGAAAAAAAAAAAGGGAATCATTGGAGATGAACTATCCTTCCGACACTAACAAACCCTACCAACTAAAAAAAATCACAGAAAAATGTGTGTCATCAATCTCCTTTCTTGTTCAGGACCTCCTTCGCTTCCTTCGACCCACTTTTCTTGACGTAGGCGTGGTAGTAAAAGTTGGAGAACAGGTAGGTCATTGTCAGGCCATAGAAAATGCTGTAGACGCAGAAGCTGTGGTATAGGTAGCCGAACACAGCCAGCACAAACCCCACCAGGAACTGCGCAATCTGGACCTGCGTCATCTGCTTCTTCCAGGTGGGGGGGTTGTCAGGGAACAAGGCGGACAGCCCGTAGTACAGGTAGAGCACGACGTGCACAAAGGAGTTCATGCCCAGGAAGACAGCGATGGCTGGCCAGGGGTAGAAGCGGCGGGAGAGGTCGCTGAGCAACAGCATGCTGGAGTGGTGGTAGACATGCAGGAAGGAGATCTGCCGTGACTTATGTCGCAGGACCATGAACACTGTGTCCAGAAGTTCTAGCACCTGGTTGGATGACAAACAAGAATGGTTACTTTTTTTTTATGTTTTTGCCAACATTCCTTGGGAAAGATTCGGTTCAAGTCTTATTATATTATATTATATTACATTATATTATTATATTATATAATATTACATTATATTATATCATATCACTGTTGCTTGAAAGCCTGAAACCTCAGAGAACACTGTGTCCAGGACCTGGTCAGACAATAAACAAGACTGGTTTCTTTTGTGACTTGAATGCACACAGCCTCTTGAACACAACCATATCCAGAAGTTCCAGCAGTGTTCGGATGATAAACAAGAATGGTAACTTTATGTCACTTGAAGGCGTCAAACCTCAGAGAACTCTGTGCCAGGACCTGGTCAGACAATAAATACTGAACTAGTTTCTTTTGTTACTTGAATACACACAGCCTCTTGAACACTCTAACCAGGAGTTCCAGCACATGTTTACACAATAAACAAGAATGGTTAATTTTTGTTACGTAGGCTTGAAATCTCAAAGAACACTGTGTCCAGGACCTGGTCAGACAATAAACACTGAACTGGTTTCTTTTGTGACTTGAATGCACACAACCTCTTGAACTCTCTATCCAGGAGTTCCAGCATGAGTTTAAACATTAAACAACAAAGCTTATTTTTGTTCCTTGAAGGCACCACATCCTCAACAAACACTGTGTCCAGCACCTGTTTAGACAATGTTCTGATGTTAAGACATCCCATATTTCACATGGAGACATCAAATAGTGATAAGAAACTCTAGGACAGTACAGTAGAGTTTTGTTTAGACATCCTGTATTTCACATGGAGACATCAAATATAATATAATAATCTATACACTTAAAGTAAATCAAGATAATTCAAAATATGAAAATAATTAAAGAAAGATAAAGAGATAAGAATAATAAAACAACAGATAACATAAAAGCAAAATAAAAATCTATCTGGTAAAAATGTAGCAAAATGACTTTTTGAATCTTAAGACGATAAATAAGAACAATTCCTTTTACAAGAATAACAACCATCAAGATCTGCTACTGATAAAAATGTATATATCCACAATCCACCCACCTAATTACCCACCTATTTATCACAACAAGAACAGCAACAATAAAAATCATCGAATCACAATGTCAAAACTAGGAAAACCATTTCAACAGACAGCTGATTTCATTGAGTGTCTAAGAACCATAACTTGTACAAACCTCTTGTGCATAAGGCAGCATGATTTATTTCCCCTTAATATCCAAACTGGGACCACTTTAAATTCACTGGCCGGTAACTAAATTACATGCTCTGATATACAAAGAACTACAGTCATCATTATGCACAAGGCAGCATGATTTATTTCAACTTTACTTTTTATCTTCCCCCTCTTTTTTTCCTTTTTTTGGGGGCAAAAATAATACTCAGCCTAGCACAGAAGACACCGGTAATTGTATAAACAAAATGTAAAATAGTTAAAAGTTGTCCCAGTCAACTTTACCGTAGCAAGCAACAAGACAGATCTCTCTCTCTCTCACACACACACACACACTGATACAAACACACACTCCAAACCCTATCCTCCACTTCCACACACACAAACACACACACACTGATACAAACACACTCCAAACCCCATCCTCCCAATCCACACAAACACCCACACACCACACACACACTTTACCTTGGTCATCCAATACAAGGTAAAAAACCAGGTGAGCGAATCTGAGGTTTGCCGTCCATACAGCGATCCGCTCCGCCACACACCATACGCAAATCCCCCCAGGGAACAGACACTGGCCAGACAGCAGGCAAAGTTGTGGACAACCAGCAACTGCAACAAAACATCACCAAACATTTGCTTTTGTCTGTCGCTATAGAGTCAGGCCTTATATTCGGTCAGAAGAAGACAAATGAGCAGCAACAGCTTAAGTTCTGAGTTTCAAATTCTCAAGGAGGCGTCACTTTGTTCGGACAAATCCATATACACTACACCACATTTGCTAGACAGATGCCTGACCAGCAGCATAACCCAATGCTCTTAGGCCTTGAGTGCATGCATTATATATATTTGTATACCGGTCAGTGGATTTTTACTGTAGAATTTTGCCAGACGACAACACTTTCAATGCCATTGGTTCTTTTTCTGTGTGCCATGAGCATGCTGCACACGGGACCTAGGTTTATTGTCTCATCCAAGTGACTAAATGCTCAATTTGATTTCTGAGTCAAACTTGGGAGAAAGGGCAAGAGTGGGAATCAAACCCAGACCCTCATGAAAACTGTACTGGCAGTCTGCCACCTTCCTCCTTCCAGTAACAAATCTAGGCAGAAGATAAAGAGATAACAAGCACAAATGACATGAAGAACAGTGACAGGAGTTCAGACTGACAATCTGTGCCCTTGTCAGAGACAATTAATTTCTTCAATTGGTGTGTGTCATTGCCATTGCAACAGCACATTAGAATGGAAGATGACAAAGACAAAATATGCACAAAGAACAGTGTTTTAGAGTGGCAACATGAGTTACTTTTGAGTTTCGTTGAGTTGATCGTGATTTGACCACAACTAATACATAAGCAGATTGCAATTTGACCATCACACACACACACACACACACACACACACACACACAGAAAGAGAGACAGACAGACACAGAGAGAGAATGCAATACACTGAAAATTAAGGTAATAACTCAGGTTGCAGTGAATACATGTATACATTCAAAATATTACAACACACACACACACACACACACATCTAATTCTCAAGTTTCAGACAGACATTAAACAGACAGACACAGAGAGGGACATCACTCACAGGCCTCAGTCCCGACAGTGCAGGAACCTTCCTCTGCCACAGACCCGAGAGGCTGATCATCAGGAGGTACAGGCAGAACAGAGGCATGGACTGCAAACCCACCACCAAGTGCAGGAAGCTCCCTGCCGCGCTGACAATGGCCATGGTCTGTCTGACTGTAAATCAAAGTGCCAAAACACAAGCAGAAGAAATCAAAGTGCTGAAACACAAGCAGAAGAAATAATAACAACAACAAAAATAACAATGATAATAATAATGACAACAACAGTTAAAATGATAATAATAATAATAATACTAACAATTATGACATCATAATGTACATTCACATAGTGCTTACAATGCTGTTCTTACGCATTCAACAATACATCATCTATGAATAAATAAAACACAGGTATATGATTAAAGTTGTAAGAGTATATAATTCAAAATGTTAAGATACAAACTCGCTAAAAAATACCATATTAAAAACAGCGGAACATCACTAATGACTCACACACCTCTCCCATCTCACCCCCAACCCTCCACACACACACACACACACACACACACACACAGAGTCAGTTTAACCCCTTGGTTGACAGCTGTTGACAGCTGCTGGCAAGCATGCTTGTCAGTGAAGGGCTGTCACTACGCTGAGAAAAGACTGAGCTTAAGGGTTATTTGAACTTCTTCTTATTGAGATTGCATGTTCAGCTAAATCAATGACACCAATGATCAATTATCATGCTGTAATATAGAAAGAAAAAAAAGTAGTAACTGCCTTTCAAACTCATGCCACACTGATCTCATTTCACCAAAGGTCTGCAGTCATGCAAGGGGTTAAGGTGACTTAAAAACATACAGAAACTGTTTCAGCCCATTGCATTGCAAGGGAGAAGAATGTGTACTTAAGATACGAGAACAATCAGTGTAAAAATGATATTGCTATGGTCATTTAGGAAGGTCACGTTGTGACTTCCATGTTAAAAAAAAAAGAAAGAAAAAAGTTTCATTCCATGAAAAACTGGCTTGGTTGATATGTGTGTGTGTGTGTGTGTGTGTGCTGGTCGGTGTTTGATGCGTTATGTTGTAGAAGCCATTTTTTGGGGAAGGCATAGAGGAGAGTGTGTGCATCTGCAGGTGTGTGTGTGTGTGCATGCATGAATATGTTTGTGTATGAGAGAGAGAGAGAGAGAGAGAGAAGACGAGACAAATTCTTTATTTCTGGGATATTAGATAAGCGCTGGTGTGCTTTATTACATCCAGTCCCTGCCCTGAATAGGGTCCACGCTTCACAATACTAAATAAAATGAAAGCATGGTGTTAGTAGAGATACATAACAGAGAAGAAAAATTTACACACACACACACACACACACACACACACACACACACACATGGCATACAGGCAAAAGCATGGTGTTAGTAAAATGCATAGGAAAAAATGAACAAAATGAAAAAAACGAACACACAACACACACTGCACTACAGGCCAGAGTGGGGGATGGAGGTTCCCAGTCAACCATACACATTTGACAAACA
>JAAQRG010189840.1:0-11856 GCA_011634625.1 Babylonia areolata | reverse complement strand
CAGTGTTCAGTGTTCAGTGTTCTCTCTTTCCCCCCACTCTTTCTCTATGCTCAATACTCAGAATTGTACCCCCTTGACGTAAGTGTTGTAGTTTGACCATTGTCAATAAACTGTCTGAAACGTCTCTCTCTCTCTCTCTCTCTCTCTCTCTCTCTCACTCTTTGTCTCCTCTTCTTTTCTTTTCTTTTCTTTTTTTTAACTCAGCAGAACACTTAGCATTTTTCTTTCAGATGAAGTGCATGATTATGGAATGCATTTATCCCCAGATCTATAGGATTAACAAGGAGAGACATGTTTTGATGAATTGAGGGTTGCAAAAGTGTGCAGGGAGGTGCTGTAGTAGGGAGTTGGTTGAGCATTGGACTTGTGGTCCATTGTTCACCGGTGATCTGGGTTCAAGGCCCCCGTTTTGGAGTAGTGGTGTTATGTCCTCAGCGAAGGCACTTTACTCTGTTTTTCTCACTCCACCCAGGTGTGGATGGGTTCCTGAATTCGGGCTGGGAAAGGTTAAAACAGCGAAAGGAGAGGATTGGGCCCATCCTCCCTTTGCTAAGCTCTGAACACAGTGGATATGAATTCACTGCCCCGTTGGCCGTAAAAGGTTATGGGACCTTTAACCTTTTAAAAGTGCACACCGGAGGACCACAAGGAGGCACTGATATCAAAAACACCTGCTACTGCCATCCGAAGAGGAAATAAACAATAAGAATGATGAATTCTATCATAACAGTGATAATGATAAAACGTTTTTCATGATTGTGGAGATTGATTAATGAAACCATCTAGCTTGGAGAGCAGGGACAATGCCACATGGAGTCAGCAGGGTCGGTGTTTTGGAAAAGGTAGCCGTGGTGAATTGAGTTGCTTGGTTTTCAGTTTTTGTCACCGACAGGAGGGCTTAGAAGGTGCATGTTGGAAGGTCAAAATGAAGAGAGCACTGACTGTTTTGAAGCACCACCACTTTTGGGATCGCTGTTTCAGGGTCTGGAGCCGCAGACGACAGTTCCTGTGGAAGGAGCCACCACCACAGAGTCTGCTGACACTGCTGAGGAACAGGTGAGGGTTATCTCCTCATTATTCATGGCCCCTTTGTCTTGAATGAATGATAAATGATATGGATACTTACTTAGAGCCTATCCTTGCTCAGAGTCTAAGCTCCAAGCGCTTTTCAAACACGGAGTCATTTGCACAACAGGCTGCCTAATTGGGTAGAGCCGACTGACGGCTGCCATTGGACACTCATCATTCATTTCCTGTGTCATTCAACCAGATTTCAGGCACGCACACATACACACTGAGACAGACATGTAGCCTGCTATTTATATACAATTTTGTGTGTTATGTATGTCTGTGTTCAGGTTGCTTTTATGCTCTTTTAATCTCTGGCAAAAAATTGACGGATTGGTCTTGGTCAGAGGAACATCCTAGGAATGAATATGACCAACGTGTGGCTGATTTTCTTTTTGCCAGATTTCTCCTTTCCTTTTTCTTTTTTTTCTTTTCTTTACTTTTCATGTTGGGTTACGCTGCTGGTCAGGCATCTGCTTGGCAGATGTGGTGTAGCGTATATGGTTTTGTCCGAACGCAGTGACGCCTCCTTGAGCTACTGAAACTGAAACTGAAACTTTCATGTTCTACAGACTAAGCGTGTTGGGTTACATTGCTGGTCAGGCATCTGGTTAGCAGATGTGGTGCAGCAAATACGGATTTGTCTGAAGGCAGTGACGCCTCCTTGAGAAACTGAACTTTCAGCCCTGATGTGACCCAGTGTGGTCAGTCAGTTGGCTGGGCCATGAAAAGCAACAGTGATGACCAAGTCAAACAAATGACAGAGGCAGCAACAAAGCGCTAACAGCCAGGTACATGACAGGCATAGCAACAAAGCGCTAACAGCCAAACAGATGACAGACATAGCAACAAAGCGCTAACAGCCAAACAGATGACAGACATAGCAACAAAGCGCTAACAGCCAAACAAATGACAGACATAGCAACAAAGCGCTAACAGCCAGGTACATGACAGACATAGCAACAAAGCGCTAACACCCAGGTACATGACAGACATGGCAACAAAGCGCTAACAGCCAGGTACATCACAGACATAGCAACAAAGCGCTAACAGCCAGGTACATGACAGACATAGCAACAAAGCGCTAACACCCAGGTACATGACAGACATAGCAACAAAGCGCTAACACCCAGGTACATGACAGACATAGCAACAAAGCGCTAACACCCAGGTACATGACAGACATAGCAACAAAGCGCTAACACCCAGGTACATGACAGACATAGCAACAAAGCGCTAACACCCAGGTACATGACAGACATAGCAACAAAGCGCTAACACCCAGGTACATGACAGACATAGCAACAAAGCGCTAACACCCAGGTACATGACAGACATAGCAACAAAGCGCTAACACCCAGGTACATGACAGACATAGCAACAAAGCGCTAACACCCAGGTACATGACAGACATAGCAACAAAGCGCTAACACCCAGGTACATGACAGACATAGCAACAAAGCGCTAACACCCAGGTACATGACAGACATAGCAACAAAGCGCTAACAGCCAGGTACATGACAGACATAGCAACAAAGCGCTAACAGCCAGGTACATGACAGACATGGCAACAAAGCGCTAACAGCCAGGTACATGACAGACATTGCAACAAAGCGCTAACAGCCAGGTACATGACAGACATTGCAACAAAGCGCTAACAGCCAGGTACATGACAGACATAGCAACAAAGCGCTAACAGCCAGGTACATGACAGACATAGCAACAAAGCGCTAACAGCCAAACAAATGACAGACATGGCAACAAAGCGCTAACAGCCAAACAAATGACAGAGGCAGCAACAAAGCGCTAACAGCCAGGTACATGACAGACATAGCAACAAAGCGCTAACAGCCAGGTACATGACAGACATAGCAACAAAGCGCTAACAGCCAAACAAATGACAGACATAGCAACAAAGCGCTAACAGCCAAACAAATGACAGAGGCAGCAACAAAGCGCTAACAGCCAGGTACATGACAGACATAGCAACAAAGCGCTAACAGCCAGGTACATGACAGACATAGCAACAAAGCGCTAACAGCCAAACAAATGACAGACATAGCAACAAAGCGCTAACAGCCAAACAAATGACAGAGGCAGCAACAAAGCGCTAACAGCCAGGTACATGACAGACATAGCAACAAAGCGCTAACAGCCAGGTACATGACAGACATAGCAACAAAGCGCTAACAGCCAAACAAATGACAGACATAGCAACAAAGCGCTAACAGCCAAACAAATGACAGAGGCAGCAACAAAGCGCTAACAGCCAGGTACATGACAGACATAGCAACAAAGCGCTAACAGCCAGGTACATGACAGACATAGCAACAAAGCGCTAACAGCCAAACAAATGACAGATTCGGCAACAAAGCACAAACAGCCAAACAGATGACTGACTCGGCAACAAAGTGCTAACAGCCAAACAAATGACAGATTCGGCAACAAAGCACAAACAGCCAAACAGATGACTGACTCGGCAACAAAGTGCTAACAGCCAAACAGATGACTGACTCAGCAACAAAGTGCTAACAGCCAAACAGATGACTGACTCAGCAACAAAGTGCTAACAGCCAAACAGATGACTGACTCGGCAACAAAGTGCTAACAGCCAAACAGATGACTGACTCGGCAACAAAGTGCTAACAGTCCGCATGAACCCTGACAATGGCAGGAAGAGGCTCCAGCCCCGGCAGAGCCCCCCAAACCCAAGAAACCTGTGGGGGGAGTGTCCATGTTTGGAGGCATGGACCCCCGGTCTCTGCTGAAGAAAAAGAAGCCTGTGGGGGAGGAGGAGGAGGAGAAGACGGAGGAGAAGCAGCCAACAGTAAAGGAGGAGGAGAAGAAGGAGGCAGACATTCGACCCAAAGCAGGTGGGTTAGGAGTAGAAGATGCAAGATGCAACTTTATTTGTCCATAAAACATGGAAAAGCATCTTTCAGCTGCACGTATGACATGAAACATTCAAACACATCTGGAAATAGATAAGCATGCTTTATAAGGAACACCAGATTGAACTCACTGCATTCCCTTTCTTATTCCCCTTACACCACCCAGCAAACTAGCCCTCCACTCACCACCCCATTACCCCTCCTCCCATCATCCTGTCCCCCTCTCTCTCATGTGGCACCAACACTGCATGCCATCAATCCCAAATTGTTCAAAGTGCACATTATTTTAGAATACCGTTAAAGAAAAAATATTTGGAAAAAACAAAACACGTTGATAGATATATTCAAGGAAGGAGGCAGAAGTTTGACCCAAAGCAGGTGGGTTAGGAGAAGGAGGCAGAAGTTTGACCCAAAGCAGGTGGGTTAGGAGAAGGAGGAAGCAGAAGTTTGACCCGAAGCAGGTGGGTTAGGAGAAGGAGGCAGAAGTTTGACCCAAAGCAGGTGGGTTAGGAGAAGGAGGCAGAAGTTTGACCCAAAGCAGGTGGGTTAGGAGAAGGAAGCAGATGTTGACCCAAAACAGATGTCTGCAGCTGTTCACGTGTGTGTGTGTTTGCATGTGAGTGTATGTGTGCATGATGAGTTTGACAGTGCTTTGTGTATGCTTGCAACCAGGAAATCTAATTGATCAGATAGATGCATTGTGTTCTTGTTTGAGGTCTGAACCTTATCAGTTGATATTATTGTTATTGATTGATCTTAGTTGTTCTCATTCATTGCTGAAGGTTGGAAACTTTTCAGATCCTCTCTTCGGAAATGACGACGACGGCGGTGGTGACCTGTTTGGGAAGTCGCAGCCGATCACGGTGACGAGACCGGTTCCCATTGTGGCGCCCAAGGCTCAGCGACCCAACGTGGAGCTGCCCATTCCGGCCAGCCAGGGAGACCCCTCTGCCCCCAAACCACCTCTTTCATCACCCTCCGTGAGTGGCTGGCCTTTTGGGGCCACCATTCGTCATGATGGGAATCAGTGTATTTATTATATGTCGTCAACTTTAATGATCATAAATTTATTGATGTAGAGGATAATGATAATAATTCATGTATTTATTGTATTGTGTTTCATTGTATTACTCTTTAGTCACAGCTGATTTCTCTGCTGCTGTCCCTGGGGAGAGTGTGTAGCTACAGTGCAGCACCTCCCTGGGTTTTTTTCTTCCTTTTTTTTCTGCCTGCAAGTGTTTTGGTTTTGCTGGGTTTTTTTTACAGAATTGAAGTGTATTGAATTTTGAATATGAATATTGATGTCACACTGAATCTTGTGCACATAAAAAATCAGAAACACTTTCAGTCCAGTCATTCACTTGTATGCACACCTCTCATTCAGAGGGATGGGAACGAAAAAGAAGAGAAAACCTCATAAACCCTCGTGAACAGAATCTAGAGAAATGGTAGAGCAGAAAAAGGGAGGGGAGGGGGAAGCTAACTTAGAAAGAGGTAGGGTTAAGGCCAGACTGGAAAGAGCTGAGAACAGAGATATGAGAAAGTGAAAGAGGGAGCTCATTCCAGGTGCAAGGTCCAGAGAAAGAGAAAGAGCACCAGCCAGTTTTGGAGTGTTTGAGTGTGGGAACAGAGTGGACCTGAAGCTGATGGTAGAGAGATGGGGTGTTGAGGTAAAGGCAGCCACAGAAATAAGAAAGATTTATCTATGGATGTTTTGTCAAGTTTGGTGGAGTCCAGAGTGATAGAAAAGCATTTTTGTTTGGTTGCTGTGAGCGTTTCTTCAGTTTTGTTGTTCATTCTGAGTCATCCAGTTGTGAATGTGCAGGTAGCAGTCACATGTTCCCAACAAGAGGGGACAGAGTGTCATCTGCACAGAAATGATGACTGACATTGTAGTGGTTGGTGATTTCAGCAAGGAGATAAGAGGAGCAGTAAATAGTGTGGAAAGCGTGGGGCCGAAAACAGATCCTTGTTGGACTCTGTGTTAAGAGTTGAACTTGTTCAGACTGGCATTATGAACTGTAACAGACTGGAATTATTGGTCAGTGGTGTATGGTTTGAACCAGCTGAGAGTGGTGCTTTTGATGTGAACAGTGGTATGAAGCTGGGAATGAAGGGTTGAGTGGTATGTTGTGTCAAAGAAGCATCTGACAAATCAAGAACAGTGAGAAGGCAGGTTTTTTTTCCTTAGATGGACACTAACAGCAGATCATTCAGGATGAGAGGAGAGTGGTTTCAGTGCTGTGGTCAGGAGATTGTTGAAGCGAAGGTGGTTATTGACCTGCTTGGGGACAGCTGTTTCTAGAAGTTATGACAGGAAAGGAGGGTAAGAAACTGTTCAATAGTTTTTCAAAATGTTTGGATCGAGGTTGGGTTCCTTCCAAAGAGGCCGGATGATGGCCACCAATGTTCCTTTTGATGACACATTGTGCAGTTTGGATGTGATGTGTGAGCTACTGGACAGAAAGCAGCAGAAAGACTGTGGATGATGCATGTCCATCCAGTAGTTGACAGAGGACAGTTTTGTAATGTGTAGATCAGCAGGAAATTTGGGAAAACATTCAGCAGCTAGAAGAGAGAAAGAGTGAAGCTTAATCAATTTCAGGTTACGGCGTGTTACTGATCTTTTGGCTGTGGTAAGTTCTGAAGTGAGAAAGGGAGAAAAGAAAGGCAGAGTGGTCAGAGGAAAGTGCATCAGTTGGGGCCACTGATGCAGCGATGTCATCAGAGAGATGAACTATTTATGTTTAGATCACTTTTCTTAATCCTTTGTCAAAGAATGGATGGGGTGGTCAAGGTCAGATGCATGTCCAAGGTTTATGTGCACGACAGTGACTACTTGTCCAACAACAGTAATATTCCAGTGCTGGTCTTGGTATGATCTGGTTCTAAATGCGTGTTTTTATGTGGGGAAGCTGTTTACCATTTGTGTGTGGTGGGATGTGTATGGTGTATGTGTGTAAGTGTGTGTGTGCTTGTTGCAGGGATGTGTCGTCTAGAGGGCGTTGTGGGTGAGTGGGTAGATGTTCAGTGGAGGTACTGTGTGTGAGCGTATTCTGGCACATTTCGCCTTGAGCAGTATTTCTGAAAAAAACGTGCTCTGTAAGTGTCTATTACTGTTTCTATTATTATTATTATTATTATGATTATTAGTATTATTATTACTTGTGCCAAATGTTCTTTTCCAATGATTGCTTTTCCTTTTCAGGTTCTATGGGATTGACATTGACATGGATTTTGTTTCAGCCCAGATATGGCCCTGTGTGGTCGGCTGGGCTAAAAGCAACAATGATAATGATTGTAATAATAATTGGACGGGTGTAGTGGCCCACGTTTCCTGAGTTCAGTCCCCTGGTTTTGGTGCACCAGGCAGGCAATCTCCTAGGTCAGCATGTGTGCAGACTGCTAGCACATCAGCATTTGAATTATGGAAAGAAGAAAGTACCTAGCAAGCACTACCGGACGATGGAGTATGGCTGCCTACATGGCAGGGTAAAAACGGTAATACCCATAAAAGCCCACTGGTACATATGTGTGAAGGTGGGAGTTGCAGCCCACGAAGGCAGAAGAAGAAGGGGTAATACTTGTGATCATAATTCCAAACAACAAGCAATAATTATTTTACAGAACTTCCTTGTTTCTTGTTCACTTGCTTTGTTGACTCACTTGTGTAAACAAAGTGAGTCTATGTTTTGACCTGGTGTTCGGTTGTCTGTGTGTGTGTGTGTGTGTGTGTGTGTGTCCGTGTGTCTGTGTGTCCGTGGTAAACTTTAATATTGACATTTTCTCTGCAAATACTTTGTCAGTTGACACCAAATTTGGCATAAAAATAGGAAAAATTCAGTTCTTTCCAGTCATCTTGTTTAAAGCAATATTGCACCTCTGGGATGGGCACAAAAAAAAAAATAAAAAAGAAGCCTAATTATATGCAAGCTGCATTTACTGTTATATTTATATTTTTTGTATTCTCTAAACTTGGCACTTTGACCTCTTATTCTGACACAACAACAAGAGGAGTCATTATTATCATTTTTTGTTCAAACAGGAACTTCTTTTGCTAAGCATGGAATTTTTAATTTATTTTGCAAACGTTTTGGCAGATAGTAAAAAAGGGAAATTTCTCTGTAATTAATGCTAGGGGACTTAATTTATCTCAAGTGAGTCTTGAAGGCCTTGCCTCTCTTGTTTTCTTTTTTCTCCCCCCACCCCACCCCCCCCCCACCCCCACCCCTGCCCCCCCACCACCACCCTTTTCTTTTCACAGTGTTTTATAACCTGAAAGCAGCCAGCAGTGTGGATGCCTCGCTGTGAATGAAGTGGATTGGATATGCCTTTATGTTTACGCCAGGATTCCAAGCCTTTCAAAAAGCCAGTGGGTGGGGTGTCCATGTTTGGGGGTGCAGGGCCGGGGCCCCTGGCGGAGCTGAAGAAAAGAACAGGATCACAGTCACAGAGCGACGAACCCTCGCCCTCTGCAGAGACTCCCAGTATGTCTGTCTGCCTTCTTTCTGTTGTTTAAAATATTGATAAATCTGTTTGCCCGTACTCAACGTTTCTCTGTGTGTGTGTGTGTGTATTGTGTGATTGTGAGTGCGTGTGTGTGTCTGTGAGTGCATGTGTGTCTGTCTGTAGATGTGAATTTGGTGTGATACCTCTCAGCATGTCAAACTGGTGCCAGTGCAGGTGTTTGCCTGCTTGCTCCGGGCCTGTCGCCCCTTCAGCTGTGGCTGGCAGTGATGAGCAGCTGGTGCAGCAGCTTTCTGCGGATGACTCCCCCTGTCCCCCCTCCTCCCCTCCTCCCAAACCCCCTCCTGCCTTGGTCATATCTGTTTCTCTCAGACAGGAATTAGCAGAACAAAATTTCATAGTTGATGATTTTCTGGTTCCATGTTTTAAGGACTACAAGGCGATTACTTTTTTTCTCAAGTTTAACCTGTGCACCATGGAACACAATGCGCCAAATGTATTGTTAAAATCTGCAAGAATGCTGCCATGAATCAGAACTTTAAAAACAGCTGGCTGTGTTGTAAAAACTAACAGGCTTCGCAGTAAAAACTGGCTTTGTCATAAACCTTGCAGACTTTGCCATAAAAACTGGCTTTGTCATAAAAACTGGCAGGCTTTGCCATAAAAACTGGCTTTGCCATAAAAAAAACCCAACTAGCTTTATCATAAAAACTGGCAGGCTTTGCTATAAAGATTGGCTTTGCCAGTTTGCCATAAAACTGGCTTTGTTAAAAACTGGCCAGCTCTGGCAGGCTTTGCCATAAAAAAAAAAAACTGGCTTTGTTGTAAAAACTGATAGGCTTTGCCATAAAACTGGCTTTGTTGTGAAAACTGACAGGGTTTGCCATAAAAACTGTCTGGCATTGCTGATAAAACTGAAAACTTCCATGCCTTATTTCCAAGGTTGAAACAGGCACATTTTCTACACAGATGTAGGGGGTCTTTTTTGACCAGCGAAGCATGGCAGGATGTGTATCCTTTGTTGAAAATACAGGTATTGTCCTTTGTTGAAAATACAGGTATTATCCTTTGTTGAAAATACAGGTACCTTTGTGCGTATCTTTTGTGTTCCACATGTCAGAACAAAATCCTTTGGTCAATGTACTCTTTCTCTTCAGGGTCCAGCCATCTGGAATACCCTTCCATTTAACATTACACACTCCACTTCCATGGCCTCTTTCAAATCTTCTTTGAAGACCCATCTGTTTAAGCAATACTAATATCTTTGTCCACCACAGTATGAAACTGCATCCTATCCATGCTGTGTTTGTGTGCGTGTGTGCGTGTGTGTGTGTGTGTGTGAGCAAGTGAGTTGGACAAGTTGTGTTGTGATGTCTGCTTCAAGTTTTTATAAGTTGATTTATTTTGTTTTATCATTTTGTCATTTATAGTTAATGAGTTTTTGTACTTGTAAAGCATTTTGAGCTGTATTTAAGAACAGGCGTTGATGTATAATGATAACGGTCTCCTGACCCACGAAGCGTGGGGAAGGAGAGTGACTGCATTGTGACTGTGGAGAAAGGGTCGTGAAACATTCTGAGGCATGCAGTCTGCAGTGCAATGTGAAGGCTAAACATGATCCAACACACATCAAAGAGGGCAGATATCTAGCTTCATAGACATGTTGATGGCTCTGTGTCTGGGATAGTAGTAGTAGTAACAGTATTAGTACTCTCATCTTTTCACATATTACGTGATGTGTTCGTTTGTGCATATGTGTTTGATTGTGTATATGAATTTTTTATTTTTTTTAATGTATCATACATGTTTGTGCGTAGTGCAAATATCCAAGCCAGTGAGAACATTCTCTTTATGAATGATGTGTGAAACCAGTCAAAGCCTTCACCTTCACCTCTTTCCATACCCCCTAACCCTCCACTTGTCTCTCTCCTCACAATACGTTTTTCTGACATGGCAGTGTCAGTAGATGGAACAGTCAGAAGACAGGAAGGCTGAAGTGTTGGAGGGGAGTGGTGGGAATGTATTTCTTTTTTCTTTTTTCCCCCCCTTGCCGTGAAAGTTATATTCTCACAATAAATAAGATTTCACATTGACCGTTATAAGGTATTTCAAAGACATAGAATTTTATGAGAATGTTCAAGTAACATAAGCAGTAATGTTATCATATTAAAGTGATTCATGGTAATTTTTTTTTTAACTGTTGAGAAAGATAAAAGAGAGAACAATGACAATAATAACAACAACGATAATGATACCAAAATATAGGAAAAAGTTATGTGTTCATGAAATAATGAGGCGTTTCATTTCCATAATGCAAACATGAGTCGTAGTGGCATCAGGTTTTATGAATATCATATAGTCTTTCAGCCTTCGTCACTGCTGTCAGTGAGCGCTCAGTAACTGTGCCACTTACACACAGAAATCAGCATATGTCATGTTCATTTTGGCAACAGATACAAATACAGAATTACTTTATTATCTAAACTATAGAAATTCACACGTGGTGTACACTACACAGACAATGCACAGTATGAACACACAAGGAATAAAGTGCTCAAATGCCAAGCTGATATGGGACCTCGCAGTCATAAACACCCACTGATCACAGTCATTCAGTATCAGCATAAATGTATACATAAAAAGATCAAAAATGTTTAGCTGCTAAGTTAATGTAAGCCTCACCTTGGCAATATACTCTTCAGTTTGTTTGTTTTTTGGATTGGTTTGTGTTGACTGACCGACAGATGGAAACAGCCAAGATCACCTTTGTGTTTTTCAAACACTTGACCATTGTAGAAGAAGGTTTCTTTACTCAGAATCCAAAGTTTAGACTTGTCTATTTTAGTGGTTTCATGCCTTGAGCAAAAGTTTGAACTCGCTTGTCTATATCAGTGGTTTTACTATTTGCTCAACAGTTCAAACTCACTTGTCTGTTTCACTGGTTTTACTTGTCTATATCAGTGGTTTTACTATTTGCTCAACAGTTCAAACTCACTTGTCTGTTTCACTGGTTTTACTTAATGTTGAAAAGTTTGAACTCACTTGTCTGTTTCACTGATTTCACACTTTGCTAAGGAGGTGTGAAATCACTGAAATATATGAGTGGGGTCAAACTGTTGATTCTGAGACAGGGAACTTTCCTCTCTATGTATCCTGATTCCCCATAACCAGCGAACGTGGTCATTGTCTGTTACAGGTGAACCTGAATCGCCCTTGTCTCCACTCTCTCCAGAGGACAACGGAGAGGTAACTGTCACACTATGTGTGTGTGTTTTAGGAAGAGTGAGCGTTTGTTTGTTCTTCAGTTTTATTGCTGTTTGCGTAGCATGGTGTTTTTTTTAATGAAACTGTGTATGTGTTTATTTGTGTGTGCTGCGTGTATGCATATCTGAACTGCGTGATGCGTAGATGTCTGCATGGCTGCTTTTGC
>JAAQRG010189834.1:0-11897 GCA_011634625.1 Babylonia areolata | reverse complement strand
TCATCTACCTGTAGAAATGACTCCTGATTTTGGGTCAGCATAATGACAGAGTAGGGAGTGTAAACTACCTGTAGAAATGACTCCTGATTTTGGGTCAGCCTGATTACAGAGTACGGAGTGTAACCTGCCTGTAAGAAATAACTCCTGATTTTGGGTCAGTCTAATGACAGAGTAGGGAGTGTAACCTACCTGTAGAAATGACTTCTGATTTTGGGACAGCTTAATGACACAGCAGGGAGTGTAACTTTCGTGTAGAAATGACTCCTGATTTTGGGTCAGCCTGATGACAGAGCAGGGAGTGTAACTTTCGTGTAGAAATAACTCCTGATTTTGGGTCAGCCTGATGACAGAGTAGGGAGTGTAACCTACCTGTAGAAATGACTCCTGATTTTGGGTCAGCCTGATGACAGAGCAGGGAGTGTAACTTTCGTGTAGAAATGACTCCTGATTTTGGGTCAGCCTGATGACAGAGCAGGGAGTGTAACTTTCGTGTAGAAATGACTCCTGATTTTGGGTCAGCATAATGACAGAGTAGGGAGTGTAACCTACCTGTAGAAATGACTCCTGATTTTGGGACAGCTTAATGACACAGCAGGGAGTGTAACTTTCGTGTAGAAATGACTCCTGATTTTGGGTCAGCCTGATGACAGAGCAGGGAGTGTAACCTGCCTGTAAGAAATGACTCCTGATTTTGGGTCAGCCTGATGACAGAGCAGGGAGTGTAACCTACCTGTAATAAATGACTCCTGATTTTGAGTCAGCCCAATGACATAGTAAAGGAATGTAACTTACCTGTAGAAATGACTCCTCATTTTGGGTCAGTCTGATGAAAGAACAGGGAGTGTAACCTACCTGTAGAAATGACACCTGATTTTGGGTCAGCCTAATGACAGAGCAGGGAGTGTAACTTTCGTGTAGAAATGACTCTTGATTTTAGGTCAGCCTGATGACCGAGCACGGAGTGTAACATGCCTGTAAGAAATGACTGAGCACGGAGTGTAACATGCCTGTAAGAAATGACTGAGCACTGAGTGTAACCTGCCTGTAAGAAATGACTCCTGCTGTGGAGTCAATATAAGTCATAAAGAAGAGACTGTAACCTACCTGTATGAATATCTCCAAATCCTTCGTCAGTCATGGAAGGCGCCTCACTTGATGACGCTGAGTCATCCATAAGAACATGGATATCGCCAACTGTCACTATATTCTCAGTGACGGCATTTACACCGAGAACCTCGTCGTGCGTCGTGGCGATGGTACTGTTCTTGAAGGCTAAATCTGTCGTAGATCCGTCCAAGAAGTCTTGGCTCTCTTGCAATAACGCCGTCGTCTGAGAGAGGCTGAAACATTGAATGTTCTCACTTCACTGCAGCTTGCGCGGTTTTAGGGAGAAAGGTGGCAGAATGGATAAGACGCGCAATTGCTGATAAAGAGAGTCCGTGAGGATATGGGTTCGAATCCACTCTCTCGCCCTTTCTCCCAAGTTTGACTGGAAAATCAAACTGAGCGCCTAGTCTTTCGGATGAGACGATAAACCCGAGGTCCCGTGTGCAGCACGCACTTGGCGCACTGAAAAAAAGAACCCACATCAACGAGAGTGTTGTCCTCTGGCAAAATTCTGTAGAAAAATCCACTCTGATAGGTATACAAATGTATAAGCATGCACTCAAGGCCTCGACTAAGCGCGTTGGGTTATGCTGCTGTCAGGCATCTGACTAGCAGATGTGGTGTAGCGTATAATTATGGATTTGTCCGAACGCAATGACGCCTCCCTGAGAAACTGAAACTGAAACTTGCGCGGTTTTGCATTGTGACATTGTTTGGCAGGGTATGTAGACTTAAAATTACATTACTTTTTGTCATGACATATTTTTTTCTGTTTGAAAATTGGACTGCTATCCCCAAGACAGAGCGCATTGTCACAGTGCACCTCCACCCATTAATTCTTTTTTTTTTTTCCTGTCTGCAGGTGTCTTTGATTTACTACCGAGTGAATTTTTCCACAGAATTTCGCATCAGACAACTCTCTTGTTGCCGTGGGTTCTTTTATGTGCGCCATGTGCATATTACATACTGGACCTTAGTCTATCGTCTCATTGAACAAATAACGACCAGACCACCACACAAAGTATAGATGAGAGGAAGAAAATTACGACAAGTGTGAGATTCGATCTCGCACGCTCAGGTTCTCTCGATTTCAAGGCGGACATGTTACCACTGGGCCTCCATTTGACTACAATAATTGATTAATGTTAGTAACAATGACTCTGATATCTAAAGAAGAAAACAAAACAAACAAACAAACAACAACAACAAAAACAACAACAACACACACACACACAACAACAACAACAACAACAACAACAACAACAACAACAACAACAACAACAACAACAACAACAACAACAACAACAACAACAACAACACACACACACACACATACATACATATATATATATATATAGAGAGAGAGAGAGAGAGAGAGAGAGAGAGAGTGAGAGAGAGAGATCAACACACGTACATCCTCGTCGCTCACATGTTAACATGAAAAGGACAACTGGGTCACAAGCACTGCAGAATGTATGTACACAGAATCAAAATAACTTACTTGAAGAAATATGCACACACACACACACACACACACACACACACACACACACACACACACACACACATATGTATGTATATATATATATATATATATATATATAGAGAGAGAGAGAGAGAGAGAGAGAGAGAGAGAGAGACACGAATATGAAAAGGAATACGCATAAGAACAGGAATATGCTACGGATAGGAACATGAATACAATGTTTCCTTCAGAATAAGGCCTTAGCCTCATACTGAAGTGGTTAACAAGAGTGAGAGAGGTCGAAGTCGAAGTCAAAGTCGAAGTGTTTTAATTGTCAGACCACAGATCGATAACAATGGAGTTCACAAGGAAAAACAGAATTAATACACTGAAATGAATATTTGGACAATCACTGAACTACATGGGCATCGATAACGATTCTAGAGCATTTACTCGTAATGAAAACGCCTTGAATTCAAATTTGCGTATACTGACACTCAATCTCTCACTCGCACAAGATAACACCATGGACATCTTAAAAGCACTTGGATGTTTGTGAAATTTAGCAGGAATATATAAATTGGGAACGCAGAGAACAGTATTTAGGGCATTTCGCTCTCCGGAATGTCATCACAAAAAGGACAATTCCTACTCTGCCCATCATAATTGAACTGCAAAAAGTGTCAGCGCAAGTTGGACATTCAAATTCTAAACCGCGAAAAATCACGGCGCATATTCATACATTTGAATTTGTTCAAGTAAGGTTTAAGTGTCAGGGACTGATTGTAAATTGAATATACATAATACAAAAAGCGTGGTGAGCTGAATGCCAGTCTCGAGTAAAGCAATCAACCAGACGCTACTTAATTTCAATCATAAACATTTTGACATTACCAACTGACTGAGCCTCCCAAACAACACCAAATTCAAATTTAGAAAACATTTCTCAGAATGCAAGCCCAAGTACAAAAATTATGACTTTGCAACGATAACATCATGTTATAAGCTTTCTTGGGGAAACGGTCATTATCCATAAAGACAACACGAAGCCAAAATTTAATGCACTTGGAGTAGGTAGTCACATATTGGGGATAGCAACCAAGTTCACCGTAAATCAAGTGTCTTGGTGCTCTCTGACTCACGCCCAAAAGACGCTTCATTGCAGACAGGTGCACCCTTTCAATGCACTCTTGATTTCCAGTCAAACCCCAAACTTCCGCTCCGTATGTCAAAATTGGTGTGATCTGCATGTCAAATAGTTTGAAAAAAAACCCACCTGGGGAGTGTTTACCAATAATACCAAAGCATTTTAAAGATAGCTGCACATCCCTTTCTAGCACGTTCAGACAAATCACGCATAGTGGATTGGAAAAAAAGCCGCGTAGTAAGGATAACACCAAGATACTTGTACATGCTAACAGGTTTTAGTTGTGCATCACCATGCCTCGTTCTGTGCAAGAAAACCTCCATTTCTAAAGACAACAATATTTGATTTATCAAGGTTTACAATTAAATAAAAGCGTCTGGGCGGTTTCGAACAAAATATTCAGTTGGGTTTGAAGACCAAGTGTGCTGTCAGATAACAAGGCAACATCGTCGGCGAATAACAAGATCTAAAATTTGATAAACTCTGGTGAAAGCTGAATGCCGTGCCAACCATGATTATTATATTTTTTGGTTAATTCCTTAATGAATAATGAAAAGAATGCAGGAGAACATACTCCGCTTGTTTCAGCCCGCAAGGACATAGAAAAGTGTCTGTGAGGTCACCCCCGACGCGAACACGCGCCTTAACAACTGTGTAAAATACTTTTCAGTGCATTTTCCATTGATACCATTGACACTCAGAATTCTCCAGAGCTTATCTCTTCTAACAGTATCGAAAGCTTTTCGAAAATCATTAAATGTAACATATAATTTTCTATGTCTGAGTAGTTCTCTCTGTATTAATGTAAGCAATGTAAAAATGTGATCAGTTGTGCAATGACCCTATATAAACCCAGCTTGTTCTTCCCCAATAACCCCATTTTCTTCAATCCATTTAGTAAGACGCCTATTTAACAAAAAAAGTATAGAGCTTGCTACAAATGTTTAACGGGGAGATACCACAGTAATTATCAGGCACATTCAAATCACCGTTCTTATGGAGTGGTTGCAACACTGACAAAGACCAATCATCTGGAAAAATGCCAGACCAAATATGAAATAAAAAAAACTTCAACAAAAAAGGCATGATGTGAAATGCACTATGTTAGAGAGAGAGAGAGAGAGAGAGAGAGAGAGTGTGTGTGTGTGTGTGTGTGTGTGTGTGTGTGTGTGTGTGTGTGTGTGTGTGTGTGTGTGTGTGTGTGTGTGTGTGTGTGTGTGTGTGTGAGAGAGAGAGAGAGAGAGAGAGAGAGAGAGAGAGAGAGAGAGAGAGAGAGAGGGAGAGAGAGAGAGAAGAAGAAGAACATAAACCTACCTGTGTTCTTCACCAGGTTTACTTTCCATATCGATGAGGTCCAACTGCCCACGTGAGTGAAAACTTGGATGTTAAAATCGCTTTCACACTTCCGGTTCAGTTCCGATTCTTTTTCAGTCGACTGTTTTTACACCTGAACAGAAACAACCAAATTTGCTTCTTCCTTGTCACACTTGTACATGATTTCTTTACTTCATTTTCTGTTCATTTGTGCTGTATTATTCTTTTTTGTCACAACAGATTTCTCTGTATGAAATTCGGGCTGCTCTCCCCAGGGAGCGCGCGTCGCTACACTGAGAGCGCCACCCATTTTCTTCCTGCCTGCAGTTTTTTTTGTTTGTTTTCTTATCGAAGTGGATTTTTCTACAGAATTTTTCCAGGGACAACTTTGCTTGCCGTGGGTTCTTTTACGTGCGCTAAATGCATGCTACACACGAGACCTCGGTTTATCGTCTCATCCGAATGACTAGCGTCCAGACCACCACTCAAGGTCTAGTGGAGTGGGAGAAAATACTGGCGACTGTGCCAGGATTCAAACCAATGCACGCAGATTCTCTCGCTTCCTAGGCGGACGTACCTCTAGGCCATCAACGTGAGCATCTTTTATAACCCGTACAGATTTTCCAGCGAGACGTAAAACTTGAATAAAGAGAAATATATGACAGGGCAATGAATGAATAAAAAGAGACATGATCATACAAGGTAACCAATATGAAGAGACACGTACAAGGGTGACCAGTAAGTAGAGACACATACAAGGTAACCAGTATGAAGAGACACATACAAGGTAACCAACATGAAGAGACACATACAAGGTAACCAGTATGAAGAGACACATACAAGGTAACCAGTATGAAGAGATATGTACAAGGGTGACCAGTAAGTAGAGACACATACAAGGTAACCAGTATGAAGAGACACATACAAGGTAACCAGTATGAAGAGACATGTACAAGGGTGACCAGTAAGTAGAGACACATACAAGGTAACCAATATGAAGAGACACATACAAGGTAACTAGTATGAAGAGACACATACAAGGTAACCAATATGAAGAGACACATACAAGGTAACCAACATGAAGAGACATATACAAGGTAACCAGTATGAAGAGACATATACAAGGTAACCAGTATGACGAGACATGTACAAGGGTGACCAGTAAGTAGAGACACATACAAGGTAACCAGTATGAAGAGACATATACAAGGGTGACCAGTAAGTAGAGACACATAAAAGGTAACCAGTATGAAGAGACATATACAAGGTAACCAGTATGGAGAGACACACACAAGGTAACCAGTATGAAGAGACACATACAAGGTAACCAGTATGAAGAGACACATACAAGGTAACCAATACAAAAAAGACACATACAAGGTGACCAATAGGAAGAGACATTTAAAAGGTAACCAGTATGAAGGGACACATACAATGTAACCAATACGAAGGGACATATACGAGGTAACCAATATGAAGTGACATACAAGAGTGACCAATATGAAGAGACACATACAAGGTAACCAATATGTAGAGACACATACAAGGTAACCAGTATGAAGATCCACATACAAGGTAACCAATATGAAGAGACACATACAAGGTAACCAGTATGTAGAGACACATACAAGGTAACCAGTAAGTAGAGACACACACAAGGTAACCAGTATGAAGAGACACATACAAGGTAACCAATATGAAGAGACACGTACAAGGGTGACCAGTAAGCAGAGACACATACAAGGTAACCAGTATGTAGAGACACATACAAGGTAACCAGTAAGTAGAGACACATACAAGGTAACTAGTATGAAGAGACACATACAAGGTAACCAGTATGAAGAGACACATAAAAGGTAACCAGTATGAAGAGACATATACAAGGGTGACCAGTAAGTAGAGACACATACAAGGTAACCAGTATGAAGAGACACATACAAGGTAACCAGTATGAAGAGACATACACAAGGGTGACCAGTAAGTAGAGACACATACAAGGTAACCAGTATAAAGAGACACATACAAGGTAACTATTATGAAGAGACACATACAAGGTAACCAATATGAAGAGACACATACAAGGTAACCAATATGTAGAGACACATACAAGGTAACCAGTATGAAGAGACTCATACAAGGTAACCAGTATGAAGAGACATATACAAGGGTGACCAGTAAGTAGAGACACATACAAGGTAACCAGTATGAAGAGACACAAGGTAACCAGTATGAAGAGACACATACAAGGTAACCAATACAAAAAAGATACATACAAGGTGACCAATAAGAAGAGACATTTACAAGGTAACCAGTATGAAGAGACACATACAATGTAACCAATACGAAGAGGCATATACGAGGTAACCAATATGAAGTGACATACAAGAGTGACCAATATGAAGAGACACATACAAGGTAACCAATATGTAGAGACACATGCAAGGTAACCAGTAAGAAGAGACACATACAAGGTAACCAGTATGAAGAGACACATACAAGGTAACCAGTATGAAGAGACACATACAAGGAAACCAATATGAAGAAACATATATATGGTAACCAATATGACGGCACAAGGTAACCAATACGAAGAGACATATACGAGGTAACCAATATGAAGTGACATATACAAGGGTGACCAGTAAGAAGAGACACATACAAGGTAACCAATAAAAAGAGACATATGCAAGGGCGACCATGAAGAAGAGACATACTGAAGCGGCAAAACCTTCATGGCTCACGTGTTATTCCTGCTGAAAAACAGCCAAACCGAAAACAGCGGCGGAGGAGGGGGTGAGGGAGATGGGGGTGGGGATGGTTACCAATTCATAACGATCCAAATAATATTTTGGACACCATCACAAAACGAGTGTTTGTCGAACGTAAAGTTGTGTGCTTGAAATGGAACATTTTTGTCTCAAGCAGCCCACATCGATCAGCATTTCATCGTTTCATGATCAATGTATTCATCTATCGAAGTCTCAAGTTTTCAGCTTCGGTAAATCATAATGATATTTTCGGGCCTAATAATAATAATAATAATGGTACTTATATAGCGCTGAATCTTGTGCAGAGACAAATCTAAGCGCTTTCGCACCTTTCATTCTCACGCACGCATAACTCTAAAACTGGAGAAACTAAAGACAAGGAAGAGGCAGGGATGGGAGGCTATTTTGGGAAGAGGTGGGTTTTAAGGCCAGACTTGAAAGAGCTGAGTGTGGAGACTTGACGAAGCGAAAGAGGAAGTTCATTCCAATTGCAAGGTCCAGAGACAGAGAAAGAACGGCGGCCAACAGTCAAGAGTTTGAATCTGGGTATGCGTAAGTGGAGTGGATCCGAAGCTGATCGTAGTGAGCGAGATGGAGTGTAGAGGTGAAGGCAGCCACAGAGATAGGAAGGGGCTGATTTGTGAATACATTTGTAGCATAGTGCTGATCTTGTACTTTATTCGGTGTGAGACAGGGAGCCAGTGGAGATGTTGCAAAAGAGGAGTGATGTGCTCAGATCTTTTCTTTCTGAGGACGAGTCGGGCAGCAGAATTTTGTATGTGCTGAAGGGACTGAATGGATGAAGCAGGCAAACCAGACAATAGAGAGTTACAGTAGTCAAGGTGAGAGAGAATGAGAGAAACGACAAGTCTAGATGTTGCGTCAATGGACAGATATTTCCGGATGGAACTGATGCGCCGCAGTTGACAGTAGCAGGATTGACATGTCTGATTGATAAATTTTTGCATGGACAGTGTGTTGTCAAGGACAACGCCGAGGTTCCTGACTGAACTGGACAGAAGGATGGATGTACTGCCAAGTTTGATTGTATTAGTTGTAATGGAAGAGAGTTTTTGTTTAGTTCCTATGATCATTGCTTCAGTTTTGTCCGCGTTCAATTGTAACTTATTTAGAGTCATCCAATTTTGAATATCCAGGAAGCAGTTAGATGTTTCTTGCAAGAGCGACAACAGTTTTTCAGGTGTATCACTCTTTTGGAGTTGAGTGTCATCAGCGTAAGAATGATGACTGACATTATGGCGGTTAATAATTTCAGCGAGAGGAGTAGTGTACAGTGTGAAGAGCACTGGGCCTAAAACAGATCCCTGTGGGACTCCATGTTCAATTTTGACGGGTTCAGACTGGAAATTATCAACAATGACAGACTGGAATCGATCAGTGAGATAAGATTTGAACCAGTTTAGAACAGTGCCGTCGATACCAAATGTAAAATGAAGACGGGAAAGAAGGATTGAATGGTCTATCGTGTCAAAGGCAGCTGACAAGTCGAGAAGAGTGAGAAGGGAGATCTGTCCTGAGTCGGACGCTAGCAGTAGGTTATTCAGGATGTGGAGGAGAGTGGTTTCGGTGCTGTGGTCAGCACGATAGGCAGACTGAAATGGGTGGATGAGATTGTTGAAACAAAGGTGATTGTTGAGCTGCTTCAGGACGGCTTTTTCAAGGAGTTTGGACAGGAATGGAAGATTAGAAACTGGTCGATAGTTTTTCAAAATGTTTGCGTCAAGGTTGGATTTCTTCAGAAGAGGCTGGACTATTGCAGTTTTGAAAGTGGATGGAAACGTTCCAGTGAGAAGGGATGAGTTGACAATGTTGGTGATTGTGGGGAGAAGCTGTGAGACACACTGGGAAAAAACAGAGGCTGGTATAGGATCGAGCTCACAGGATTTTATTGTCATTTCTTTGAGGATTTCATGGACATCTGTTTCAGTTAATGGATTAAAGGAATGGAGAGGAGTGCCGTTGAATTGAGGATCAGGATGAGTAGGTTGGAAAGGCATTTGGTCTAAGATGGTACGAATATTCTGGACTTTGTCAAAAAAGAAAGAGGAGAAGACATTGGGGAGTTCAGATAAAGTGTAGGCAGAAGGAAGAGGAGTCTTTTTTGCAGTGCCGAGATTTGACATGATAGTGTAAAGAGATTTGGTGGATGTGGCATCGAGAACTTGAGAAGAAAAGAAGTTTGTCTTCGCTGATGAGATCATATGTTTGACTTTATTTATTTGTTTTCGGAAGATTTGATTTCGTTGTTTGCTACTGATTCCGAAGTTGAATTTGAGGTTGATGCATTCTGATCATGTTATGTCAGATTGTTATATGACATATATGAAATTTTATGATATGATATTACATTATATCATATTTCTGTTCGAGTTATACACATTGTCTAAATTTCGTTGCTTGCTGTTGATTCCGATGTTGAGTTTGAGGTCGATTGATTTCAGTGGTCCATCATGTGAAATACAATAAATAGATGTGTTTCAGTGTCATTACTGTTGATATCTTCGTTAACGCCACTTTCATCATCATGATCGTCGTTGTCGTCGCTCCCCCCCACCCCACCCCCCACTCCCCTTCCCTTTTTTTTTTTCTATTCCTCCCTCTCATTTTTCTCTAAGATTTGCATTTGGAAAAGACAAGGAACCAACTATCATGAAAAGGGAAATAGTTTTGATAAAAATAAGAGGGACTACCCACAATTTCTCACACATTTCTCGCAGTCCCACAGTTTCTCTCAAAGTGAGAGAAATCAAGGGGTTGCGAGAAATCGTGGGCCTGCAATCCCATTACCCCATTTTGTATTGCAGGAACCGTTCACATGGTGGCCTTGGATGAAGCCTGCGACGCCCAGAAACTTTGTGGTGATAATTTAGTATGTGACGGCGGCAAATGCAGTGAGTATTGGTGTTTGTTTTATACGTCTGTGTGTCAGTGTTCATCAACCCCAGCCCCCTACTTTTGTCCCCACCACAACCTCCACATGCATGGTATGAGAAGTTACTGGATGTCCTCACCGGTTGTAACTGTAACCACTGTGCACATTAACGTTTCACATCATTCAATGCATTACTTTCTGTTTGAAATATAACTGTTTAAAAGATTGTACTTGTTCTAATCTGATTTCTTCGGTTCTTCATTGCCAGTTAAAAAAAAATGTCCTGTTTTATGTTTTTCGACTACTCTGTTTGTAGGACACATCGGTTGGTAAGTAGGTGGATAGCTGAAAGGATAGTTAGATAATAGAAGCCTTTTGTCGTGAAATATTTATTCACAAAACGGGTGTCTTGACACTGGTGTCTACATATGGTATGGTTTATTTTATGAATGTTATAATCCATTTGTATGGCGTCCGCCTATGAAGCGAGAGAATCGCGGGATCAAATTCAGTGTTTTTCTCTCCTTTCACAAAACTGAGTGGTGGTCTGGACACTAGTCATTCGGATGAGATGATAAAGCGAGATGCAGTGTAGCATGCACTCAGCACACGTAAAAGACACAACGACAAATAAGAAAACGAACAAAAAACAATCAAAAACAAACAATAAAAATAAATGTAAATAAGAACCAATCTTTTACGTCAAAAACAGGCTGAATAACGTGGGGGTTTTTTTCACCCCCACCCCTACCCCTTCCACGTGCATGGTATGAGAAGTTATTGGATGTCCTTAGTGGTGGTGACTGTAACTACTGTGCACGTTGTCATTTCGGATTATTTACGTCGTTTGGTTGTATTCCTTCGTATTGTGGAGTTGGAGGGGAGAAAGAGAAGCAAATCATGCAGGATCCCAATACGTATGACTGAGTATTATCATTGTTGCCTTCTCTCTTCTCTGACACTGTGCACACATTTCCATTTTAATTGTCGAGTTAAAATGTATGTGGGATGGTTGATTTTGCTCTTCAGGCTTCTTTTTCACAAAAAAACATTTTGTGAAAGGGCTGTTGAACAACATGACTTTTGAAATAGTAATACCCATATCTCTGTGATTGGGATATAAAATTATATCGAACATAATTCTGTCCGTTAAAGTGCACAGAAATATTTTTAGGAACATATTTGTGGTGTGAATACAATCAC
>JAAQRG010189833.1:0-11923 GCA_011634625.1 Babylonia areolata | reverse complement strand
GGGGGGGGGGGGGGGGGGGGAGGTATCCATTTCCGTTGCACACCCACCCACCCACCCGCCCACCCAGCTCTCTCTCTTACCTCACCGTTACCCCGCCCTCCCTCTCCTTCCTCCCTCCTTCCACCCTTCCTTCTCTCAGACTTGCAGCTTTCTGCAGTACCTGTAGCAGAAGAGGCGGCTGGATCCTAAGTGGCCTGGGTGTGTTGCTACGTGGACTATTTTGATGATTCTGGCGAATTCCACAACTTTTCTTTGACCAACATCGGAGCGACGTTTCTGTCTCTCTTGTTTCTTTATGGAAATTAGTGGTTTTGGTTTGCACGCATCCAGTTCGTTCTGTGGATCAACGTAAGTACCTAATTAATGTTATATATGTATCAACGAATCAACTGAAGCATACTAGTACGTAAGTGCGAAATCGTTTTAAGATTTCCCCCTAAAAAGATTAACAGTGAATTATCGACTGTTGTTTTAGAACTGTCTCCGTTTTTATGATATACCCAGTGTTTGACCTGTAGAGACACACTGACAATAGTTTCAGCTATGGCTTGCTTTGTTCTTTGGGATCGCAAATGAGAGTTCAGTTTATTGGTGAAAGCTTCGTGTTATTTCTTGTTTATTTTAAGACAGAAAGTTCAAAAAGTTCAATGCTTGGACCTGCGCGTCAGATTCAGACTGTGTCGTTTGCCGTTTATCCCCGATTCTTGGTTTAAAACAGTTCTTCATTTGGATTTTTTTTTCTCTGCACAACAACTAAATAAAATGGACAGGACAACGAAAATGAAAGTCTTTTATTAAGCTGTGTCGTAATGCACATAGACTTTCACACGTTCAAAGCAATTAGACTTTGACACTGTAAATATGTGACGGATCAAGCAGAAGCCTTCACCAACACGAGGGGTCGCGAGGAAAAGGTCCTGCCTGTTTCACCTTCGCCGAGTCGCCGGGACACAACGTGCCAAAGAGCACAGCGTCTTTCCTTCACCTTCAGTGCGACCGCTGTGTGTGTGTGTGTGTGTGTGTGTGCTGACTCACCGCGTGAACCGTCAGTTCCTCGACTGACTGTTCTATCGCCGGTCATGTCGGCCTAATGTCTGTGGTGTGATTATCGTCATTTGGTCATGTCGGTCTAATGTCTGGGGTGTGATTATCGTCATTTGGTCATGTCTGCATAATGTCTGGGGTGTCATTATCGTCATTTGGTCATGTCGGTCCAATGTCTGGGGTGTCATTATCGTCATTTGGTCATGTCGGCCTAATGTCTGGGGTGTGATTATCGTCATTTAGTAATGTCGGCCTAATGTCTGGGGTGTCATTATCGTCATTTGGTCATGTCGGTCTAATGTTTGTGATGTGATTATTGTCATTTAGTCATGTCGGCCTAATGTCTGTGGTGTGATTATCGTCATTTGGTCATGTCGGTCTAATGTCTGTGGTGTGATTATCGTCATTTGGTCATGTCGGCCTAATGTCTGTGATGTGATTATCGTCATTTGGTCATGTCGGCCTAATGTCTGGGGTGTCATTATCGTCATTTGGTCATGTCGGCCTAATGTCTGGGGTGTCATTATCGTCATTTGGTCATGTCGGTCTAATGTCTGTGGTGTGATTATCGTCATTTAGTAATGTCGGCCTAATGTCTGGGGTGTCATTATCGTCATTTGGTCATGTCGGTCTAATGTTTGTGATGTGATTATTGTCATTTAGTCATGTCGGCCTAATGTCTGTGGTGTGATTATCGTCATTTGGTCATGTCGGTCTAATGTCTGTGGTGTGATTATCGTCATTTGGTCATGTCGGCCTAATGTCTGTGATGTGATTATCGTCATTTGGTCATGTCGGCCTAATGTCTGGGGTGTCATTATTGTCATTTGGTCATGTCGGCCTAATGTCTGGGGTGTCATTATCGTCATTTGGTCATGTCGGTCTAATGTCTGGGTTGTGATTATCGTCATTTAGTAATGTCGGCCTAATGTCTGGGGTGTGATTATCGTCATTTGGTCATGTCGGCCTAATGTCTGTGGTGTGATTGTCGTCATTTGGTCATGTCGGTCTAATGTTTGTGATGTGATTATTGTCATTTGGTCATGTCGGTCTAATGTCTGGGTTGTGATTATCGTCATTTAGTAATGTCGGCCTAATGTCTGTGGTGTCATTATCGTCATTTGGTCATGTCGGTCTAATGTTTGTGATGTGATTATTGTCATTTAGTCATGTCGGCCTAATGTCTGTGGTGTGATTATCGTCATTTGGTCATGTCGGTCTAATGTCTGGGGTGTGATAATCGTCATTTAGTAATGTCGGCCTAATGTCTGGGGTGTCATTATTGTCATTTGGTCATGTCGGTCTAATGTCTGGGGTGTCATTATCGTCATTTGGTCATGTCGGTCTAATGTCTGGGGTGTGATTATCGTCATTTGGTCATGTCGGTCTCATGTCTGGGGTGTCATTATTGTCATTTGGTCATGTCGGCCTAATGTTTGTGATGTGATTATTGTCATTTAGTCATGTCGGCCTAATGTCTGTGGTGTGATTATCGTCATTTGGTCATGTCGGTCTAATGTCTGGGGTGTCATTATCGTCATTTGGTCATGTCGGTCTAATGTCTGGGGTGTGATTATCGTCATTTGGTCATGTCGGTCTCATGTCTGGGGTGTCATTATTGTCATTTGGTCATGTCGGCCTAATGTTTGTGATGTGATTATTGTCATTTAGTCATGTCGGCCTAATGTCTGTGGTGTGATTATCGTCATTTGGTCATGTCGGTCTAATGTCTGTCAATTGTGATTATCGTCATTTGGTCATGTCGGCCTAATGTCTGGGGTGTGATTATCGTCATCTGGTCATGTCAGCCTAATGTCTGGAAGGTCATTATAGTCATTTTCAGCCACTACATAAAACAGATGAATAGATTTAATCACTGCTGTTGCGTCGGCCCATATGTTGTCTGCTTCAATGTTTGTTAAATTGTTGATTATGTGTATGTATCTTCATTCGTGAAATAGAAATATAACTGTCCGAGACGGAGAAAAAGGTTTTTAAAAAGTAGATAAAAAAAAACAAAAACAGCTATAGTTCCCGTTTGGAACAGAAAAGTAAGAACAGTGCGGAGTGTCACAGTGCGGTGTATATACTGGTTGTTATTTCTACAGAGTTCCGTCGGTCACATGTGTTCTACACTTTTCATTGAAGCTTTGTTGTTATTGTTATTGTTGTTATTGGTGGTGGTGGTAGGGGGCCTGGGGGGGGGGGGGGTCATGTGTGTTTTTTTGTGTTTTTGTTTTGTTTTGTTTGTTGTTGTTGTTGCTTTAGGAGTGTGGTGGGGGCTTCTGTCGGAATTGGTATTTCATTTTCAGTAAAGTTGTATTTCGTTTATTGTAACATTTTGAGTGCTCTCTCTTTCCCTCTCTCTCTCTCTCTCTCTCTCTCTCCACACACACACACACACACACACACACACACACACACACACACACACACACACGAAAACACACACACACGCACACACACACACACACACACACACACACACACTGACACACAAACTGACACACACGCACGCACTTACACACGCACACATACAGATATATATATCCAAACTGAACTGAGTGGGGGTGCCGTGATGGAATTCCAGTTGACACGTGCACGTGATGAACAAAGTGCTGTCCACGCGTGGCAGTGTACCAACAGTGTGACTGACACACCCCATGTGGCTGTGTGCCAACAGTGTGACTGACACATCCCATGTGGCAGTGTACCAACAGTGTGACTGACACATCCCATGTGGCTGTGTGCCAACAGTGTGACTGACACATCCCATGTGGCTGTGTGCCAACAGTGTGACTGACACATCCCATGTGGCTGTGTACCAACAGTGTGACTGACACATCCCATGTGGCTGTGTGCCAACAGTGTGACTGACACATGCCATGTGGAGCAGTGTGACTGCCACACCCATGTGGCTGTGTACCAACAGTGTGACTGACACATCCCATGTGGAGCAGTGTGACTGACACATCCCATGTGGAGCAGTGTGACTGACACATCCCATGTGGCAGTGTACCAACAGTGTGACTGACACATCCCATGTGGAGCAGTGTGACTGACATCCCATGTGGCAGTGTACCAACAGTGTGACTGACACATCCCATATGGAGCAGTGTGACTGACACATCCCATGTGGCTGTGTGCCAACAGTGTGACTGACACACCCCATGTGGAGCAGTGTGACTGACACATCCCATGTGGCTGTGTACCAACAGTGTGACTGACACACCACATGTGGCAGTGTACCAATAGTGTGACTGACACATCCCATGTGGAGCAGTGTAATTGACACACCCCATGTGGCAGTGTACCAACAGTGTGACTGACACATCCCATGTGGCAGTGTGCCAACAGTGTGACTGACACATCCCATGTGGAACAGTGTGACTGACACATCCCATGTGGCAGTGTGCCAATAGTGTGACTGACACATCCCATGTGGCTGTGTGCCAATAGTGTGACTGACACATCCCATGTGGAACAGTGTGATTGACACACCCCATGTGGCAGTGTGCCAACAGTGTGACTGACACATCCCATGTGGCTGTAGATCTCATTGTTCTCAAGCTGTGCCATGGTCGTTCTGACTGATCATCTCTGTCTTGGCAGAACCGTTCTGGAGGCACGTACAGTGTTGTATATAAGGATCAGTCCACACGCTTTATTTGTCTTCTTTCGTCATGGGCTTATGTCTAATACACAACTATGGTAAGCTTGGGAGGGCTGATAGCGCGTCGGTTTTACGTGCGTTTGTCGGGCATCTGCTTTTCTTTAATTTAGTTTTTTATTTATATTTTTTTCTTTAGTTGATGTGGTATAACGCACATGTATCAGTCTCCATGTTTTGACGCCTCTTTGAAACTAAAACTGAAAGTTGCAAAACAGTGAACAATGAATATCCTGGGACCCCAAACTTGCTTGTTCAGCCACGTTCGTTTCACAAAAAGATAATCTTAGCGTAAAGATCGACTGTTCTGTACGAAATACCCGGCATGATGATGATGATGATGATGATGATGATGATGATGATCATGATGATGATGATGATCATCATCATCATCATCATCATCATTTCATATTATTATTTGTTTTACAAAACGATTGTTGTCTCTTTTTCAGCTTTCATCACCAGCACGAACTAAGCAGTCCACTTGATTTCACCACACCCGAAGCTCGCTGAACAAGTGAGCGACAACAGCACTGAAGTGACAGTCGCCAGTTGACCGGAAGTCACGTAGTGGTGTGAGGAGGCTGGGGAACCCAAAGGCAACAAGACTGCATCTTGTTCTCCGCTGTTTGCTGTGGCTGGGAGCTGGTTCCTGAAATTACCAACAGGAAGGGGGTCCTTACCGCTCCTCTGGAGTCTCACCAACAGAAAGCTGGCTCCATTAACCAGGGAATTCCACAGAGCTGCTTTTTCGTTTTCCTTTTTTCTCATCACTGTTCTCTCATCCTTCGCAACCTTGACACAGCAGTAACGAGAAGAACAAAGAGCCACGCCAATTCATCATCCAACGTGTCTCGCTTAGTGTACACCCTGAAAGAAACCATTTACAAAAACCTAACACGGACTGGCCATATTACCATCATCAGCACAATCATCACAGTTTTCTCGGTCGTTCGTTCCAGAAGAAAAAAAAACAAAAACAGACAGCAGCAACAATAAGAAGATAAGGCAATCGTGAAATATTGTCCCCACAAGGCTTAGAGGATTGTATCAGTTGATCAGCTTGGAACAGTTCCCGGGAGTCATCGTTGGTGTGCCACAGCAGCAGAATAACTGCCAGCTCCAGAACCTAAGTTTCGCTTGTTCCCTGTTGTTGTTTAAAAATATATATATATATATATATATATATATACCTACTCATCCTGCCAGGAAGTGTCAACGATATCATCCACAGCATCATTCACGCCAGAATCAGCCCCAAAAACAACAACACTCAGTTCAGCACGGTGTTCTCAGAACTGGACTGTCTACAAAGGACTGAATACTAATTGTCAGTCCCTCACCGCCAACCACCACCACCACCACCACCACCACCACCACCAGCCAACCGTCATCATGAATCGGGGAGGCCTGAAGGAGAACATGAAGGAGAGGTTGAAGGTGGATGAGTTGGAGGAGAACAAGGAGGAGCTGAAGGAGGTCGCGGAGGACGTATTCCCAATCATCGTCTTCGCGGCCATCGTGTGCGGGTTGCTGCTGGCCGTCTTTCTGCTCCGCCTCTACATCCGCTGGGGGGTGACCTGCCGCAGCAAGAACCGCCTGGATGGAAAGACCGTCCTTATCACTGGTGAGAGGGCTGCGTGTGTGTGTGTGTGTGTTTGGGGTGTGGGTGGAGTGGTTGGGGTGTGGATGGGGGATCGGTGGATGGGTATGGAAGTAGTAGGGGGTGGCCTGCCGCAGCAAGAACCGCCTGGGTGGAAAGACGGACTCATCACTGGTGAGAGGGCTGTCTGGGTGGGTGGGTTTGTGTGGTTGGGGTGTGTTGTGGTGGGATGTGAGTAGTAGTGGCTTGGTGGGTGGGTGTTGTATGTGTGTGTGTCTGTGTCTGTGTGTTTGTGTGTGTCTGTGTCTCTGCCTCTGTGTCTGTGTGTGTCTGTGTGACTGTGTCTGTCTGTGTGTGTGTGCGTGTTGGTGTTCTCAACCTCCTGGTCTGTCATACACAGTAACATACCTAAAAACGTAAATGCCATCATCTCAGCATCTGACTTTAAATAATGGCATCAGCTTGGGGGTGGGGGACTTGATCCCTGTCTCCCTCTATTTCTGAACTGTTAGTTTTATTCCACGCTCAAACGAAGCTTTTACCTTGCTGTTGCTGCTGCTGAAAGTCAACTCATTCACTTCGTGTTGTTACATGATGATGAGTATTATCAATGTTGTTTGACTCTGTCGTTGCTTAACTTGTTTAAAGCAACTGTAACGTCTTGATGTTGTTGCTGTTATATTTCATCGTGATCGTTGCATAGTTGTTGTTGTTGTTGTTGATATATTTCATCGTGATCGTTGCATAGTTGATGTTGTTGCTGTTATATTTCATCGTGATCGTTGCCGCAGTTCTTTTTTGTTGCTGTTATATTTCACCGTGATCGTTGCATAGTTGTTTTTATATTTCATCGTGATCGTTGCATAGTTGTTGCTGTTATATTTCACCGTGATCGTTGCATAGTTGTTTTTATATTTCATCGTGATCGTTGCATAGTTGTTGCTGTTATATTTCATCGTGATCGTTGCCGCAGTTCTTTTTTTGTTGCTGTTGTTATCTGTCATCGTGATTGAAGCAGTTCCTGTAGCTACGTGATACTGACTGTCATCAACGCTGTTTTATTCTGTCGTTGCTGAACTTGTTTGAACAACGTCATGCTTCGTTGCTGCTGCTGTTATCGTTTCTTGCGATCGTTGTGCGGTTCTTGTTGCTGCTGTTGCTGTTGTTATTCGTGATCGTTGCGCGGTTCTTGTTGCTGCTGCTGTTGCTGTTGTTTCTCGTGATCGTTGCGCGGTTCTTGTTGCTGCTGCTGTTGCTGTTGTTTCTTGTGATCGTTGCGCGGTTCTTGTTGTTGCTGATGCTGTTGCTGTCGTTTCTCGTGATCGTTGCGCGGTTCTTGTTGTTGCTGCTGTTGCTGTCGTTTCTTGTGATCGTTGCGCGGTTCTTGTTGTTGCGGTTCTTGTTGCTGCTGTTGCTGTTGTTTTTCGTGATCGTTGCGCGGTTCTTGTTGTTGCTACCGTTGCTGTTGTTTCTTGTGATCGTTGCGCGGTTCTTGTTGTTGCTGTTGCTGTTATCGTTTCTTGCGATTGTTGTGCGGTTCTTCTTGTTGCTGCTGTTGCTGTTGTTTTTCGTGATCGTTGCGCGGTTCTTGTTGCTGCTGCTGTTGCTGTTGTTTCTCGTGATCGTTGCGCGGTTCTTGTTGTTGTTGTTGCTGCTTGTGATCGTTGCTGTTGTTTCTCTCGTGATCGTTGCGCGGTTCTTGTTGCTGCTGCTGTTGCTGTTGTTTCTTGTGATCGTTGCGCGGTTCTTGTTGTTGCTGATGCTGTTGCTGTCGTATCTCGTGATCGTTGCGCGGTTCTTGTTGTTGCTGCTGTTGCTGTCGTATCTCGTGATCGTTACGCGGTTCTTGTTGTTGCTGCTGTTGTTGCTGTCGTTTCTTGTTGCTGCTGATGCTGCTTTCCTTGTTGTTATTCTGGCCGCTGCTCCGACAGTGAAGTCGGAACAGGGTGTGTTTTATGGGAGGAGGGGTTTACAGGGAAAGAGGACCTCGTTATCACCGATCCAAAAGGAGTACACAGCCATTCACAGCACATGGCCTGCCCCTCCTTCCTTCCTTCCTTCCTTCCTTCTGACTCTGTGCCATCCATCGTTCGTCTGTCCGTGGAATGTGTTCCGGGGAGTGGGGGGGGGAGAGGGGTGGGGTGGAGGGGGGGATGTCTTTTCTTCTGGTTGTTGTTGGTGTTGATTTTCTTGTTGGTGTGACTGTTGTTGTTGTCCTTCTTCTTACTTCTCGTTCTCGTCCTTGTTGTTGTTGTTGTTGTTGTTGTTGTTGTTGTGTTTGTTGTTGCTGTTCTTCTTCTTCATTTTCTTCTTCTTCATCCTGTTCCTCTTTTTCTTTTTCTTGTTGTTGTTCTCGTTGTTGTTTCACTTCTTCTTCTTCTTCCTGTTGATGCTGATGTTGATACTGTTGTTGTTTCACTTATTCCTGTTGATGTTGACGTTGATGCTGTTGTTGTTTCACTTCTTCTTCCTGTTGATGTTGACGTTGATGCTGTTGTTGTTTCACTTCTTCTTCCTGTTGATGTTGATGCTGTTGTTGTTGTTGTTGTTGTTTCACTTCTTCTTCCTGTTGATGTTGATGCTGTTGTTTCACTTCTTCTTCCAGTTGATGTTGATGCTGTTGTTGTTTCACTTCTTCCTGTTGATGTTGTTGTTGTTGTTCCACTTCTTCTTCCTGTTGACGTTGATGCTGTTGTTGTTTCACTTCTTCTTCCTGTTGATGTTGTTGTTTCACTTCTTCTTCCTGTTGATGTTGTTGTTGTTTCACTTCTTCTTCCTGTTGATGTCGATGTTCTTGTTGTTGTTGTTTCACTTCTTCTTCCTGTTGATGTTGATGTTGATGCTGGTTGTTGTTGTTTCACTTCTTCTTCCTGTTGATGTTGATGTTCTTGTTGTTGTTTCACTTGTTCTTCCTGTTGATGTTGATGTTGGTGTTTCACTTCTTCTTCCTGTTGATGTTGATGTTGTTGTTGTTGTTTCACTTCTTCTTCCTGTTGATGTTGATGCTGTTGTTGTTGTTTCACTTCTTCTTCCTGTTGATGTTGATGTTGTTGTTGTTGTTTCACTTCTTCTTCCTGTTGATGTTGATGTTGTTGTTGTTGTTTCACTTCTTCTTCCTGTTGATGTTGATGTTGATGTTGTTGTTTCACTTTTTCTTCCTGTTGATGTTGATGTTGTTGTTGTTCTTTTTGCCTCCAGTCCTCCTCGTGAGCCACTTTGGTATTCTCCTCCTCCTTTCGGTACCTGTCTTTCTCCTCCGGTCTTTATTATTCTCTCTCTCCCTCTCTCTCCCTCTCCCCCCCCTCTCTCTCCCTTTCTCTCTCCCTCTCCCTCTCCCTCCCTCTCTCCCTCTCTCCCCCTCCCTCTCCCTCTCTCTCTCTCTCCCTCTCTCTCTGTTACAGCTATTGGAGCTGATCAGTTGCTGTGCATGCTGTGACTCACTGTCTTACCTCCTCCTCAGAACTCTACACCTGTCTTCATGTGTCTGCACCACCCTCCTCCCCTCTCTCTGCTTCTCTCTGTGTGTGTGTGTGTGTGTGTGTGTGTGTGTGTGTGTGTGTGTGTGTGTGTGTGTGCGCGCGCGTGTGTGTGTGTGTGTGTGTGTGTGTGTGTGTGTGTAGGAAGGTAGGTAGGTAGGTAGGCAGTTACGTACGTATGTACGCAGTTTATCAGCCTGCCTGTCTGTCGGCATGTTTTATCATTCTGTTTGCCTGTCTCTCTGTCTTTCTGTCTGTCCATCTGTTAGCCTGCCTGTCTGCCTACCAGCCTGTCTATCTGTTTGTCTGTTTGTCAGCCTGTCTGTCTGCCTGTCTGGCTGGCTGTCCGTCAGTCTGTCTGTTTGTCTGTCTGCTTGTTGTGTGTAACAAATACATCACCATTCTGAAATCTATATATCTGTGATGGCCCGCGAGGAGATATAGTAGTATGAATATAAAAAAAAGGTTTTAAAGTTCCAGTGTAGGCAGTGATTTCATATCCACTGTGTCTAGTGCTCAGCACAGGAAGGCAGTGAATTCATATCCACTGTGTCTAGTGCTGAGCATAGGAAGGCAGTGAATTCATATCCACTGTGTCTAGTGCTGAGCATAGGAAGGCAGTGAATTCATATCCATTGTGTCTAGTGCTCAGCACAGGAAGGCAGTGAATTCATATCCACTGTGTCTAGTGCTGAGCATAGGAAGGCAGTGAATTCATATCCACTGTGTCTAGTGCTCAGCACAGGAAGGCAGTGAATTCATATCCACTGTGTCTAGTGCTGAGCATAGGAAGGCAGTGAATTCATATCCATTGTGTCTAGTGCTCAGCACAGGAAGGCAGTGAATTCACATCCACTGTGTCTAGTGATCAACACAGGGAGGCAGCGAATTCACATCCATTGTGTCTGGTGATCAGCACAGGAAGGCAGTGAATTCACATCCACTGTGTCTAGTGATCAGCACAGGAAGGCAGTGAATTCACATCCAGTGTGTCTAGTGCTCAGCATAGGAAGGCAGTGAATTCACATCCACTGTGTCTAGTGCTCAGCACAGGAAGGCAGTGAATTCATGTTCACTGTGTCTAGTGCTCAGCACAGGAAGGCAATGAATTCATATCCACTGTGTCTAGTGCTGAGCATAGGAAGGCAGTGAATTCATACCCACTGTGTCTAGTGGTCAGCACAGGGAGGCAGTGAATTCACACCCACTGTGTCTGGTGATCAGCACAGGAAGGCAGTGAATTCACATCCACTGTGTCTAATGTTCAGCACAGGAAGTCAGTGAATTCATACCCACTGTGTCTAGTGGTCAGCACAGGGAGGCAGTGAATTCACACCCACTGTGTCTGGTGATCAGCACAGGAAGGCAGTGAATTCACATCCACTGTGTCTAATGTTCAGCACAGGAAGTCAGTGAATTCATACCCACTGTGTCTAGTGGTCAGCACAGGGAGGCAGTGAATTCACACCCACTGTGTCTGGTGATCAGCACAGGAAGGCAGTGAATTCACATCCACTGTGTCTAATGTTCAGCACAGGAAGTCAGTGAATTCATACCCACTGTGTCTAGTGGTCAGCACAGGGAGGCAGTGAATTCACACCCACTGTGTCTAGTGCTTAGCACAGGAAGGCAGTGAATTCACACCCACTGTGTCTGGTGATCAGCACAGGGAGGCGGGACCCAGTTCTCACCTTCCGCCGTTATCATAACCTTCCCCGCGTCAGGTACCCGTTCACACCCGGGTGGAATGTAATGAGGAAAATCGGGAGCAAAGAGCATTTATACCCAAAGGGACACAGCACCATGCCCAAACAGCTGGGGCTGGAACCCTGATCACAGGTGAACACTGGGTCACAACTCTCCAAACTCTTTCCTAACGAACCCTGATCACAGGTGAACACTGGGTCACAACTCTCCAAACTCTTTCCTAACGAACCCTGATCACAGGTGAACACTGGGTCACAACTCTCCGAACTCTTTCCTAACGAACCCTGATCACAGGTGAACACTGGGTCACAACTCTCCAAACTCTTTCCTAACGAACCTTGATCACAGGTGAACACTGGGTCACAACTCTCCAAACTCTTTCCTAACGAACCCTGATCACAGGTGAACACTGGGTCACAACTC
>JAAQRG010189826.1:0-11893 GCA_011634625.1 Babylonia areolata | reverse complement strand
GGAAATTACTCTGTAATTAATGCTAGGGGACTTAATTTATCACAAGTGAGTCTTGAAGGCCTTGCCTCTCTTGTTTCTTTTTTTTTTTTTTTTGTCTGTGAAAATGAGTATCCTTTTGATAACTGTTTAGCTGATATTTGACCAAATCAATTCATTAGAACAGAATTGCAGTGGGAAATGTAAATGTTATTTATGCCAGACCACCAAAATCATTTTAAAACGTATTCCATACTGGATGAATTTTACACTTTGACACATCCTAACTATCAACTGACACAGATGAAATAAAAACTACCTATAAAAAAGAATCATTGCCGCTAATTGTTTCACAGGCTGCTGAAATGGAAGACGAGTGCTTGCCTTTTCTTTTTCAAAGAGAAATACAAAGACAGAAGACAACAGCACTCATCCCACATTCCACACAATTGTCACTGACTGATCTCTTTAATTACTATAAACTACTTTAAAAGCACCCACCCCTCTTTGCACAAATTTTACCCTAAAGTTATTGGTGGACATTTACTGTGAATATAACCTTTACTAGCTGAGTGTTTACTCCATGCATGTGAAGTGTCTTGTTAAACTCATCATGTGAGTTGGATAATCCAGTGCCAAGAGTTAAATTCAACAGTATGAGATTTGTTTTTCAACATACCGGTGACTTACTGTCCTCCTGTTCCCTGCAAACAGTTGGAAAGAGAACACTGACTACTGAACCAAAACACTGCTTCACAGAGTGAAGTCATGGTGACGCATGGCTTTTTCAGTAACACATTAACATCTTATGCAGGCATTCTGTTCTTTATCTTGAGATCAAAATCTGTACTGCTTTGTAAAGCAAAGCAATTCCAATTAGCAAATTGGATTGTGGTTATGTCATGGCAGTTTCTCTCTCTCTCTTTTTTTTTTTTTTCAAAGTGAGGGATGGGTGTTTACAAGGTGTTAAACGCAGTGCACAGTTTTTAAACCAAAATGGGTGGCGTGTGTGAGGGGTGGGGAGTGTTTGCTGGATACTGGACATTTTAGAAAGTACTTTACAGCATATGCAACATTGACATAATGTGTCACTCTGTCTTGATATTAATGACTTTTCACTTTAAGCGGTATTAGACATGTTATGTAAAGGACAACACTTTTGATGCCAGTGGTAACATACCCAGGAAAACGCCTATCCCCTGATTTAGGTTAAAATTTGTGCAGAGAGGGGGTTTGCTTTTTGGAGTGGTTATGTAGAATATTACATGTTTTATAAGGCACCTTGAGCAGTTTTCTGGACAGGGTGCAGTGTAACTATCCATGAATATCATTTTCTCAGTCCGTGTCACTTATGTTTTTCCTGAAGCCCTCTGATGGGCACTGTTGCAGAATGGTTGGAAGTGTTGGACTTTCAGTCTGAAGGTTTGACACCAATTTAGGGGTGGAGATTCTTTTCTGATCTTCAAGGTCAAAATACGAGCACACATGATTTTTCTTGGTCCCCTTTGTGAGTGAATAGGCATGCAAAAGATAAAAAATGTGCATTTTTAGTGCCCTTGGCCCCTCTGTTAAGAAGGTAGACTGTAGAGTGCATGATGATAATGATGATAGTTATTATAATCATCATCATTATTATCAGATAGGGTGTGCAGGCCTGTTTTCATCAGATTTTCATCGAAGTTCCCTGGCTATTTTCAGCGAGAACCACTTGCACATGCGCGTCTCAATTTCACTTTTTTCAAGGTGACTGAAAGGCTAAAATCTTGTCGTGGAAATGGCTGTTCTGACGAAAGGATTTTGGCATTTTCGGTGACTATTTTTGCAAGTTTACAAGCTATATTTAATTCATGATTACATCCTTTATTTGCTTTAGTCTTCTGTGTTTACTTTGAGTGTGTTTCTTGTCATATATCTGCCATTACGTACTTGAACTGTTCCATTTTATAAACTCTGCCAAAAAGTAGTACGAACAAAAGAACAGTGCACACCCAGATAAGCCAGTTACGGTTAGTAGCTTGTGCATATCGTCACAGGACCTATGTCTCACTCTGCGAGTGATGAACAGTCCACCATGAAAGCGGGCTGCACACCCAGAGAAGCCAGTTATCGTGGTGAGTTGCGCATGTCATCATAGGACCTACGTCTCACTCTGCGAGTGACAAAAAGTCCACCACAGAAGCGGGCTGCACACCCAGAGAAGCCAGTTACAGTCGTTGGCTGTGCATGTCGTCATAGGACCTGCTTCTCACTCTGCAAGTGATGAAAAGTCCACCATGAAAGTGGGCTGCACATCCTCGCTATTGTTTCGATGATGCTGTGTGCAGGAGGGCAGCCAGAAGCTGTTGGAGGCTGAGGACCAGCAGCAGAGGGTGGAGGGGGAGCGCAGGGAGCTGCAGCAGGCCCTGGACGTGGTCAAGGAGAACGCCGAGCGGCACGTGCGTGACCTGGAGCAGGAGAACGCGCACCTCACCGCCACCATTGAGGTCATAATGATAATAATGATGATGATGATAATCAGTCTTTATATATAGTGCCGAGTCTTGTGCAGAGACAAATAATGATAATGGTAATAATAATGATTAGTATTTATGTAGTGCTGAATCTTGTGCAGAAAAATAATAATAATAATGATAATAATAATTAGTATTTATATAGTGTTTAATGTTGTACAGAGACAGATGATTATAATAATAATTAATATTTAAATAGTGCTGAATCTTGTGCAGAGACAAATAATAATGATAATAATAATGATAATGATTAGTATTTATATAGTGCTGAATCTTGTGCAGAGACAGATAATAATGAGAATTAGTATTTATATAGCGCTGAATCTCGTGCAGAGACAAATGATAATGATACTACTACTGATAATAATGATGAGAATAATGATAATAATAATCATTATTTGTATAGTGCTGAATTTTGTGTAAAGACAAATAATGATGATAATAATAATAATCAGTATTTATTTAGCGCTGAATCTTGCACAGAGACAAATAATAATTTGTATTTATGTAGCACTGGATCTTGTGTAGAGACAAATGATAATAATGATGATAATGATAATTAGTATTCATATAGCGCTGAATTTTGTGCAGAGACAAATGATGGTAATAACAGTAATGATAATAATGATAATTAGTACTTATGTAGTGCTGAATCTTGTTCACAGACAAATAATAATAGTAATGATGGTGATAATGATAATAATTAGTATTTATATAGTGATGAATCTAGTGCAGAGATGATAATGATAATAGTTCATATTTATATAGCGTTGAATCTTGTTCAGAGACAAATGATAATGTTAATAGTTAGTATTTATATAGCGCTGAATCTTGTTCAGATACAAATCAAAGTGCTTTCACACAGGAGGAGGGTGTGTCCGGCTTACATCAGAGACTGTCAGTAGCTTACATTTGGTGTCATATATATTGTATCATGTCAAACTGATGCAAACTGGGTCTGTCTGTTTAGATGTGAGCTTACATTTGGCGTCATACATACTGTTCCTTGTCAAACTGATGCAAATTAGGTTTGCTGATTTAGATATAAGCTTACATTTGGTGTCATATACTGTTCCTTGTCAAACTGATGTAATTTAGATCAGTTTGTTTAGATGTGAGCTTACATTTGGTGTCATAAACTGTTCCTTATCAAACTGATGCAAACTAGGCCTGTTGGTGTGCTCTGTTTGGCTAAAACTGGTGGCAGCTCGGTGATAAGATGTCTCGCTATAAGTCTGGCATCTGCTAGCCAATCAAATGCCAGTTCTGGCCGGAGCTGACTTCGAATGCTGGGCCAACAGAGAGTTATATACCATAAATAGTTTCTCCTCTCGGCACTGTAATGGGAATTCATTTACAGCTTAGTCTTTTGTGAAGGACTATAACTCTGAAACTAGGAGGCAAGATTGCACTGGCTCTTAGTGCTGCGGCCTTGGGGTCCCCAACGCTGACTATCCTAAGTACGTCTTGGCCAAGGGAGTGGGGATGTAATGTGGGTGAGACACTCTCCACAATAATCAAATTCTAACTCAGGTTGTCAGGACAGCAGTTGCCTCTTATGCTGTTCTGATGGTTGTGACATGACTATCATAGACTCATTATATAGAGACGGTGTGCAACAGGTAATGAATGTTTTTTTTTTGGTTTTTTTTTTTTTTTTTTAGTAAATGGTGTAGTGGGAAGGAGTAAGGTGTTTGTGTGTGTGGGTTCTTGGTATTTGTGTGTGTGTGTGTGTGTGTGACACACATGAGGGCGTGTGTCCATGTATTTTTGTGCTGTGCAGGTGAATGTTTGCATGTGTGCATTCTGTGTACCTTTCTGGGTGGAGGGTAAATACAAGAAAAGAAAGAGAAGAGGAAAGCACAAACAACAAATGACGACAGAGAAATCATATACGCTTTCAGGTCCTGCGAGAGCGCAACGAGAAAACGAACGACGCCCGCATGAAGGAACTGGAGCGCGAGAACAAACGCCTGACGGAGACCGTCACCACCAAGAACACACAGCTGTCCAAGATGGAGTTCGAAGGTCGCCAGCTGCAGCGCTCTTACTCCAAGCTGAAGGAGAACGTGGACCGCATCTCCGAGCTGGAGAACGAGAATGCGGGCCTGGAGAAGGAGAACAACGACCTTCACCAGAAGGTCGCGACCTTGCAGCATACATGTGAAAAGCTGGAGCGTGTGGAGCAGGAGTTTTCAGACATGGAGGTGGAGAACCGCAAGCTGCAGAAGTCGGTGGAGGTGCTGCAGGGTGCGGTGAAGCGGAAAGAGGAGCTGGAGCAGGAGAACATCAACCTGACGGTGGAGAAACAGAAGCTGGAGCGGACCCTGGAGAACCTGAAGGGATCGTCCACCAAGGTACGATGGACCATGTGTGTGCGTACATGTGAGTGTGTGTGTGTGTGTACACACGTGAGGATGTATGCTCGAGAATGTGTGTGTGTGTGTGGGGAGGGGTGTGGGTGTGTATATATATATATATATATATATATGGAGAGAGATATAGATAGATATGTATATAGAAAGATAGATAGATAGATATGTGTGTGTTAGTTTGAACATATGGTTGTATGTTATAGAAAGATAGATAGATAGATATGTGTGTGTTAGTTTGAACATATGGTTGTATGTATGTATTATGCTTGTGCGTTTATAGTTTGCAAGGTACATTTTGGTGTGTATGTGCAACTTGGATGTAACATGTTTTATATATAAAATCATGTGTATTATAAAGCATCCAGAACTTTTTTCTGGTAGAGTGCTACAGAAATATCCATTCTTCTTCTTATAATTATTGTTATTATCATCATTATTATCAAGGTGGCAGAGCTGGAGAGCGAGAAGGACCTGCTGAACAAGGAGATCCAGCAGGTGCGCAAGCTGCTGGAGTCGCAGAAGGCCCAGAAGGCCAAGCAGGAGCAGCTGGAGTTTGAGCTCCTGGACCTGGACAACGAGAACCAGCGTGTCCAGAAGACCCTGGAGGTGACCACAAAAAGGCTGCAGCAGCTGGAGAAGGACAACTCAGACCTGGAAGGCGAGAACGAGACGCTGCAGAAGCAGATCGAGGCGTTCAAGATGTCCTCCAGGAAGCTGCAGGACCGGGAGAAGGAGTCGCAGGAGCTGGAGGGGGAGCTGGAGCGCGTGCAGAAGGACAAGGCAGGGCTGGAGAAGGAGGGGCGGAGGCTGCGGCAGGCCCTGGACGCCAAGGAAACGGCCCTGGATGAGGCCACAGGCCGGCTGCAGGCGCTGGAGCACGACCACAAGGCGCTGAAGCGGAGCATGGAACACCTGCGCTCCTCGGCCGCCCGGGTCAAGGAGCTGGAGAAGGAGAACCGGGACGTGTTCACCGAGCTGAACGCCGACCGCAAGACAGTGGCCACCCTCCGAGAGGTGAGTCTGCCTGCCCGTTCTGGTGTTGATTGTGATCAGTTTGTTTATATATCGTCTAAGTTTGTTTATATAGCACTTAGTCGCCTGCTGCACACTCTGTTATTGACAATGATCAGTTTATTTATATAGCGCCTAATAATCACCCATTCTGGTAGTGATACTGATAGTGATCACTTTGTTTATATTTAGTGCCTAATCGCCTAGTGTGTTATTGATGAGTTTATTTAAAAAGCATCTGATCACCCATCGCCCTTTCTGTCGTTGATAAGTTTGTTTATGTAGCATCTAATTGCCTGTTGCCCATTCTATTATTGATGATGATAGTTGGTTTATATTTGGTGCTTAATCGCCCACCGCCTATTCTGTTATTGATAATAAGTTTGTTTATGTAGTATCTAAATGCCTGCTGCCCATTATGTTATTGATAAGTTTGTTTATATTTAGTGCCTAATCGCCTACCGCCTATTATGTAGTTGCCCTTCGCTCATTCTTTTTGATAAGTCTGTTTACATATAGCACCTAAACACCTGCTGATTACTTTGTTATTGATAATGATAAGTTTGTTTATATAATGCCTCGTCGCCATTCGCCCATTCTGTTATTGATAATTATAAGTTTGTTTATATAATGCATTGTCACCCTCCTCTCATTCTGTTACTGATAACGATAAGTCTGTATGTTTAGCCCTTTATTGTCTGCCGCCATTCTTTTATTGATAAGTTTGTTTATGTAGCATTTAATCGCCCGCCATGCATTCTGTTATTGATAATAAATGTTTATATAGTACCAAATCGCCCTAAAGTGGGTTTGTAGCATTCATAAAAAAGGAACACACTGGGAAGGGAAAGTTAATTATCCCTTGGTAATTCATATCACTCCAGCACTCCTTTAAGCTTCTGTCACCCTTGGGCAAAGTGTTTTCATTAATCCCATTATCCTTTCACAAGCGGTTAACATATCTCAGCCTGCATAACAATATAACTCTCCTTGAGACAAATGATAAAGAAACAGTGGTGGTGTTTTAATCCTGTATATGATAAAAGACATTAAAATGAAGATGTAAAAAAACCATGCCAGGAGTTAATTCTGCAGGAATTGCATTATGAGCTGAGAAAATCTTGACTGACCTTTCCACTCTCCACTGCGACCAATAAATGCAGTGTGTGTTGCTGTGCTTGCGAGCAGGAGAGTTATTTTTGTGGTGACTGGTTCACGTGAACAGTGCGTGTCAACAATGGTGTCTGACCCAGTTTCTTCTCAGTCACAAGGTAGACAACAGAATTAGATGAAGGGGCCCCATCGTGGCTGTGTAAAATTCTTAATTTAATCTGTTTCAAACTCTGTGTGCTTTCCTGGATTACTTTACAAGTCATCAGTGTGTGCAAATTTTGAACAAAAAATATGGATACTTTCATCATCTCACTGTATGATAGCATAAGAATGGAGGATGTTTTATATTTTTCCCCCAACTAACTTACCTTATTGATTAGTTTTGAAGTTTTCAGTTCATAAATTGTAATTTTTTTTTTTTTTTGCAATTTTAATTATTATCCATTCAAATGGGTTGTCTGCAGTGAAATGTAAACCTGTAGTCGTTGTGCTGTGTACTTAAGGCTATTGCCAGTTCATTCTGCAGTTGTTGACTATGTAGACACCAGTAGACAGTTGGTGTTGACATGTAAACATGCAGGCATTTGTTAACATGTAAACCTGTAGTGGTTGTACTGTGTACTGAAATGTGTAGGCAGGAGTTCATTGTATAGGAATTGATGAATGTTAACATGTAGACAGTTGATCTTAACATGTAAACATGTAGTTATTGTGCTGTATACTTTAGGCTGTAGCCAGGAGTTCATCTATAGGAATTGATGAATGTTAACATGCAGACAGTCAGCGTTAACATGTAAACATGAAGGCACATTTAAACCTGTAGTAGCTGTGCCGTGCACTGAAAGCTGTAGCCAGGAGTTCATTCTGCAGGAGCTGGTGAAGGAGAAGATCCAGAGCCAGGAGCTGAGCAACCAGCTGGAGAAGCTTCACCAGGAGCTGGAGCACATCGGCATCAACCGCCAGAAGCTGGCCATGGCCGAGCAGTCCCAGGATGAAAAGTGAGTGAGGCGCCACACAACCACACACCACCACTCCACAGTGCTGGCCCAGTGGCAGTGTGCCCAACTAGCAAGCCAATGTCCAGGGGTTCAATTCCCGTATACAGACTGGAATTTTTACTCCCCCCCACCCCCTCCCACCTTCCTCCCCTGACTGCCCCAGTACATGGCGGGGTAAAACTGTCATGCATGTAAAAGCCCACTTGTGAACTACGAGTGAACGTGGGTGTTGCAGCCCACAAATAAAGAAGGAGAATAAGATTCTCCCCCCCCCCAGTCCTCTCCACTAGACCTTGACTCATCTGAATGACTTAAGGCCAGACATGGTAGTGAAATTTTGACCAAAATCATGATTTTTTGTGATTTTCTTTTTTTTCGCATAATTTGCTTCTTCAGCATCTAATCTTTATAGTCCGTTTCACCTGGGTACTATATTCACTTAAATAAATCAAATAAAACAAACAGAAATAACATATCTATAAAGGTACTGAAGTTCTAAGCTTTTAATTTTTTTGTTTGTCGGCCATTTTGGATTCGTTTCCATGGAAACTGTCACGACAAATTGCACAAAATGACCTTTTTAGACATGTTTAGTCCAATATCTTTGCATACCATGTCAAAGAAAGCCATAAACTTCAAGTTTATTTGATACGTTTTTGTACTACCGTGTCAGGCCTTAAGCACTCAGAGCACTATTCAAGGCTTGAATGGTGGTGTGGGTGCTTGCCATTTTGATGAGACGATAAACTAATGACTTGTGTGCAGAATGCACTTACTTGCTGACTCAGTGCATGTAAAAGAAACCACAGCAACAAAAGGGTTGCAAAATTCAGTAGAAAAACAGTAATGTGCCTTGGTGGTAAAACAAATACACCTGGAGAGAGGAAAAATATGGTGGTGGAGGGGAGAGAGGTTGCTGCACTGTGGTGATATGCTCTCCCTGGGGAAAGCAGCCTGAATCTCACTCAGAAAAATCTGTTGTGACAAAAAGCATTACAATCCTATCCAGTCCAGTCCATCAGAAGGTTGAGACAGGATGCTCACTCAGTCTACCTCTGCTGCTTAGTGATTATTGTCGCAAGTAGTGGGCTTAGCAGTTGATTTCCGGCATGTGTTGAATGAATGAGAGCAGCTGCAGCTGAACATCGTAACACTCAGTGACTCAGCAGCAGTGCAGGGCCTCCTGTGGTGTGCGGCCTTGTAGAGCCCTAGCATTGAAAGCTCCAGGTTGTGAGTTGCTGGCACTGAGTGTGCAGCAGACGAGCTTGGGTGCATGGGGGGACCTTTGAAAAAAAAGAAAAAAGAAAAAAAAAGATTCACCCCCCAAAACGGAGTATGGCTGCCTACATGGCAGGGTAAAAACAGTCATACACATCAAACCCACTCATATACATAAGAATGAACGTGGGAGTTGCAGCCCACGAACGAAGAAGAAGGAGAAGAGAGAAAAAAAACGGATAAAACTATTAAAAGAACAAGACAACAGAAAAGAAGATTAAAGGGGAAAAATGATAAGGATGGTTACTGTTTCATATTGATTCATGACTGAATAAGCTCTCAAGATTTTCATTATTAGCCGATCAGAAATTGAAATAGATAAGATGTCATTCTGGTGTTGTGTCAGTAACTGTTCTGATAACGTTAGTCATTGTACAAGAATTTTACATAGTATGCATGACTTAGATCAGAAACGGCTTTGACACTACTCATTTTTGCTTCCCTTTTGAAACTGTGCCATGATTTTCAGGTGACACTGAAAACTGTTGTTTGTCATTTTTTTTTTTTTTTTTCCCTTGCTGTTACAGTCGTCTGAAGGCGCTGGAGAATCTAATGCAAGAGACACTGAAAAAGAACAGTGAAATCAAGGATGAGAAGATTCAGGCTCTGGAAACAAGGTAGTGCTCTCCCTTGTATTTTTTCTGCTCTCTTTTTTTTCATTTTTTCAACTTTATTTTAAATTGTTCCATTAAAAAAATTAAGCATATTGAAAGCTCTTACATTTTTTCTAAAAGAAAGGTGTTTTAATATTAATACAGGAAAATATTTGACTTTGGATTCTGATCAGAACTGTTTTTCATTTTATTTTGGAAGCTGATGAAGTATTTGTGGACCATGTGCATTTGTGCCATATAAATACTTTTATTATTATGATGATATTTCTGTATTATTGAATTTAACAGACAATAAATGTTGTGTCACAATTTATGTGTGTTTGTTTTGTTATTTCGTTTAGTGCAGCAGTCATACATAACAATTGACATTAGACTGACAGTTGCTTCATGTGATTTCTGTTCTGTAATTTTCATCTCTAATCTTTATTCCTAACTTTCCTGTTTGTGGATGTGCCAGGTACAAATAAAAATAAATTCCATTACTGGTCAAACACAAATAAAAAGGTGGGGGTTTTTTTGGTCCAAAGGAAGAGATAAAAGTGGGGTGGGGGGATTAATGAGTGCCACCTGCAAATTCATCACATCCTTTTTGATCCGGAGCACAGACTGGAACTTTTCAAGTGAAAAAGACTGAAGCAATGGTTAGTTTTTATTGTACTTTTTTTTTTACCCTTGACTTCAAAGTAAATGCTAGCTAACGTGGTGATAGCTTTGAGATGGCCTTAGTGGTTGGTGAGGCTCCATGATTTGATTTGATTTGATCTGGGGGCAGACTGGAGGAGTCGAAGAAACGGAACGTGAAGCTGCAGGACGAGCTGCGCGAGGTGCGTCGGGAGAGCGAGGTGGTGAAACAGCGCTATGAGGAGGAGGTGGCCTCCCACACACACAGCGCTGGGCACGACCATGACAAGCCTGCCAGGGCCCGCGACAGGTCTGTGTGTGTGGGTGTAAGGGGAGGGGTTGGGGTGGTGGGGCGTGTGGGTGTGTGTCGTGTGTTTGTGTGCATGGATGTGTTTGTGTGCATGGATGTGGTTTTTTTTGTGTGTGTGTGTGTGTGTGTGCATGGATGTGTTTGTGTGTGTGTGTGTGTATGTGTGTGTGTGTGTGTAAACATGTTTGTGTGTGGTTTACGCACTCTGGCATACTTGAGCATGTCTCTGTGTGACAACATGTGTGTTTCATGCAGGTGATTGTTTGCAGGATGCATGGTTTGTATGTTCCCGCATAAATGTATTGTATTGTATGGAGAAATGATAAAATATATTCTTACTTATTCTGTGCGTAAGGAAGGAAGGAAGGTGCCGATACAGTGTCTGTGAGATTTGTCTAAACTCATTGACGCCTCCTTGAGAAACAGAAGCAGGATCTGTGCATAGCACAAAAAGCTGTGACCTGATGTTTTATTGATCAGTAATACTATGGATGGTTCTCATGTGTACCTTTCTCCAGTAATGGCGTTCCTTATTCAAGAGCAGAGTTATACAATAAGGGTTAATGAAGTGGACGTTGTTCTTAGATCACAGCGAGAGCTTGTTTCTCTTTTAAGTTCAGCTTCCTGAAGCCCATCTTGGTGAAAGAAAACAAACAGAAATAAATGTTATAATGGTATGTAAAAATAATAATGTTAATAATAGATATAAAAAGAGCTGTGACGTGTGTTGCTCACAGGGTGGTGCGCATATAAATGTTAATGATAATACTATAATAATATATAATAATGATAATGATGTTAATGATTAATATGAAGAGAACTGTGACCTGTATTTCTCACAGGGTAGTGTGCACATGAATGTTAGTAATGATATAAATATATCATAGTAATGATTGTAATGTTAGTAATAAGATATAAAAAAAAGATCTGTGACATGTTTCTCGCAGAGTGGTGCGCACATAAATGTTAATGATAGTATAATAATATGACATTAATAATATTAATGATCAATAAAATAAAATAAAAAAGATCTGTGACATGTTTCCCGCAGGGTGGCACGCACATAAATGTTAATAATGATATAATA
>JAAQRG010189822.1:5000-10000 GCA_011634625.1 Babylonia areolata | reverse complement strand
CCAAGTATAAGCTGATGTGAATCTGTGACATCAGCTGAGCTTTGCGTCAAAATAATGAGATGATAAGATAAGAGACGTGGAACAAGCTCCCTGATAACCTCCGTCGTTCTGATTCCCTCGCATCTTTTAAATCTCGTCTCAAAACTCACCTTTTCCCTCAGCAATAAGTTCAGTTGTGGCAGGTCCACTTCCTTTGCGTTAGCTGTGCTTGACTATGTGTGTATACATATGTATGTGTACATAACTACATGCATGTATATGAATGTGTATTGTGTGTGCGTGTGTTTATGTAAGTTTGTGCCTGCCTGTGTGTGCGTATGTGTTAGGGTAGCTGTTAGATACACATGTATGTTAAAATGTGTGTATGCAGTGTGTGTGTGTGTGTGTGTGTGTGTGTGTAGTCACATTTTGGTGTGTGTATGTAACATAGATATAATGTTTTATGTTAACAAAAGCGTTTTTGTAAAGCACCCAGAGCAGATTTCTGGATAGTGTGCTATATAAGTATCCATTATTATTATTATTATTATTACATACCTGCCCGCACCACTACTCTGCGTCTCTGTGTACTTCAATGCCCAGAGAACCAGTGTTTTATCTTCAGTTTAACGTCTATTCACCATAAGTGTTTTCAGACGGAAAGGAGTCAAGTAGTGGATAAAGGAAAGGGAGTGCATGTGAATATTAGTGTAAAAAAGTTTTGGTGTCATATACTGTACCATGTCAAACTGATGCAAACTAGGCCTATGTGTTCATGTTATGTATCAGAGGGAAGGTAGATTATTATAAGAAAAAAACTAAAGAGATTGTGGTGTGTATTGAATGAGATGTCATGGATGGGTGGGGGGGGGATATGTATATGCATATCAACAAGTATTAACCTACAACAATGTAAATATAGATAACAACATTAATTCATTGTAATACATCAAAGGAGGATACCAACTGGACTGGAGTGTAAAATTTCTGAAAACATTCTAACCATTGTGTTTGGGGAGAAGTGTTACGGTGGGACGAAGGAGTTGGGGTTGAGGTAGAAACAAGAACACCTCCATTGCCAGTCTTAAGTCTTCGATCTTGCTGTGGCAACAGATGGAACAGACAGATAGACAGACAGACAGACAGACGGACGGACACGGGACATACAGGGCCGAAGCACGCGCGCAGCTCTGTAGTGTTATAATTTCTGTGTTGTTGTTATTTGTGCCATTGATCGTTGGGACGACATGTAGCGAACACAGCCTTGAGGAGAGGGGGGTGGGGGTGAGGAGGGTTTGGGAGGGGGGGGGCAAGAGGGTGGGGGTGAAGGGGGTTTTTGGGGGGAAGCAGAGCAGGAGAGAAGGGGGTGGAGGTTTTGGGGGGAAGAGGTTGGGGTGAAGAGGGTGAGGGTGAAGAGGGTTTGGGAGGGCTGGGGGTGAAGGGGATTTGGGGGGGGGGGAGGAAGCAGAGCATGAAAGAAGGGGTGTGCTGGGGTTGGGGAGGGGGACCCGGGGGGTGTGTGGGGGGGAGGGGTATGGGGAGTGAGGGGGCCGGTCGGTGACGGTTTTGGTCTCATTCGCCTGACGGTGTGTGTGAAAAGTAATTGTGTGTGTGTGTTTTTGTGAAGCGGTATGTATGTGTGTGTGTGTGTGTGTTAAGCGTTGTTTTCTTTCTCTTTGTGTGTGTGTGTGTGTGTGTGTGAAGCCGTGTGTTGGTGTGTGTGTGTGTGTGTGTGTGTTACCGGCCACCGTGGATTTAATTAAGATTTGAGGTGATCGGATTACGTTGTGGACAATGCGATGTGTGAGACACTGACCTATTGTGCCGACTCTCATGTTCACGGGTTTTCTGAGCTGCTGTGGAGGATGCGGAGATTTTATCATGGTAGTGATGATTATTATCCTTTCTGTCGATGAGTATGTGTGTGTGTGTGTGCGTGCGTGCGTGTGTGTGTGTGTGTGTGTGTGTGTGTGTGTGAAACGCTGGGTTTGTGTGTATGTGTGTGTTTACCGGTCATTGAGTTAATTTAGACCCGAGTCTTAGAGACGATTGTGATGTGGATAGTTCGAGGGGTGGAGAAGACTGCCTGCCTGCGGGTTTTACGTCAACAGCCACCTCAGGTGATATGACCGACGGATGATTATCATCCCAGGGAAGTTGTGTGGGAGGAGGGGTGACCCACCTATCACTACAACTGATACCGCAAGAACCTCAACACGTTCAGATGGTGGCAGCGAGAGTGCCAGTTTTTATGTTCGGTGTGTGTGATTCGAACTGATAACATCTGGACTGGGAGCTGTGGGGGGCGGTTGTTGACAATACCGTCTTGAACTATTTCTTCTTCTAGATCTTCTTCTGCGACAGTATGAGTTCTTCCCTTCAGGATGGGGTCGTTTTCTTCCTCCTCTTCCTCATCCTCTTCCTCTTCCCCCTCCTCCTTCGCCGCCTTCTACATGCTGAATATTTGTGATTTTCTTCTTCTTCTCCTACTTCTTGTCTTTCCTCCCTCTTCTTCTTCTTCTTCTTCTTATTATTATTATGATTATTATTATTCCACAACAATATGAGGTGTGTGTCCTTCTTGTCTTCAGAATGAGGTCTTCTTCTCTTCCTCCTCCTTTTCCTTCTTCTTCGTCTTCCTCTTCTTCTATATCATCTTCTTTTACAACAATATCAGTTCTTCCCTTCAGAATGAGGGCTTTTCTGTTTTCCTCTTCTGCTTCCAGATCATCTTCTTTTACAACAATATGAGTTCTTCCCTTCAGAATGTCTCCTCCGTCTTCCTCTTCTCCAGTTCCTCCTCCTCTTCTTCCCCCTCTTCCCCCTCTTCTTACTCTTCTTCTTTCTCCTTTGTCGTCTTCTTCTGCGTGTTGAATATTCATGATGCTTGTACATTGTTTATCATTATGTGTTCTATGACACCACAAATGAATTTCTGTTATTTGGAGATAAACGAAATAAACACTCTGGTTTTCCGTTTGCTTACCACTCCACCTCCTCTCTTGGGGGTGGGAGGATGCAGTGGGGTTGTGGAGGGTGCGGGGGGTGGGCTGGGGCGGGTGTGCGCGGTTGGGGGTTGGGGGGGGGTGGACGACAGCAGTTGTTGACTAGATAATGGTGTGAATTTGGAGAGAGAGAAAAAAAAACAACCCCGCTCAACCACTCCGAAGCTTCTACGGGCCTTCTCTTGATCTCCAGAGACAGTGGTGCCAAATTCACACCATCATCTAGTCAACAACTGCATCGTCTTCGTCAGGGGTTAAAAAATAATAATAATAATAAAAATAAAAATAAAATAAACTAATCAGTGCGAACGAGGTGTTGATGGGGCTTTCTTGAGAACAGGTAGTTGCCTAACACCCTTCTCTATCCCCCTTTTTTTTTCCACCCCCAAGAGCCTGGACGGGAGAGGGTGTAGGTGGGGGTGATGGTGGTGATGGTTGTGGTGGTAACTGTTTATATTTAATTTCTTCTCTTCTTTTTAATAACTTGAGCACAGCAGCAGTTGTGGTGTCGAGTTTCTTGTGAAGAAGAGCTGTACTGCTGGCTCGTGAAGCGAGCAAAAACGTCAGGGACTACCAGAGAAGTAAAGAAACCCAAAGGTCAGAGTCGTGGTTTCACGTGAAGAACAATCGAGGACGGTTCAGGTTTTTATCTAAAATTGGCTGACTTGCTCTCTGTGTGTGTGTGTGTGTGTGTGTGTGTGTGTGTGTGTGTGTGTGTGTTTGCCTCTCTCTCTCTTCTCTCTCTCTCTCTCTCTCTCTCTCTCTCTCTCTCTCTCTTGTATTTCTTGATGTGTCGGTGTTTCTGTTTTCACCTGTCTCTGCCTTTTTGTCTGTCTCTATCGGTCTGTCTCTGTCTCAGTCTCTCTCCTCTCTAGTCTCGCTCTGTGTGTGTGTGTGTGTGTGTGTGTGTGTGTGTGTGTGTGTGTGTGTGTGTGTGTGAGCTCTTTCATTACTGGTCTGAGGAATTGAATAAACGTGCAAGCTTTGTTCCCTTGTATTCCTTTTGTTTTTCTGGTTTTTTCTTCTTGATATGATGTGGAGGGGGGAGAGTTAGGTATGCATGAAATGTTGGGGGAATTTTACGCCGAGTCTGCTGGTCTTCCTTTTGCACGACTCCAGAGACACGATCCGTTCGACCTGTGACCTTTGCACTGAGAGCTAAGGAATGGAGAGAGAAATGCCGAATGAGGATATGTTAAATTAAAAACACACGCACACACAACACACAACACACGCGCGCGCGCGCGCACACATGCCTATCGTTCTGGAATAACCATATTTGGTACAGGGAAACAGTTGTTGTTTGTTGTTGTTGTTGTTTTTTTGTTTGTTTGTTTGTTTTTTGTTTTTTGTTGTTGTTTTTTTTTTGGGGGGGGGGTTGTTTTTTAATATAATAATAAAAAAATCGATGACCGTGCTGGATGCAAGGACCGCCTGATCGCATGATGTAGAAAGCACCACCACTACCAGTACAACACACACACTCTCTCTCTCTCTCTCTCTCTCTCTCTCTCTCTCTCCCTGCCTCTCCCTGCCTCTCCAGAACACATGAACTCAGTCACGCACATGGCATACGGACTCTTCCACATTACGTTCACAACTTTTGTTTCTGATTTTGGATCTTTAATGGCCTTGTGTATTTTTTTATATATTTTTTTTTATGTCGTCTGTTGTTGACATGGGTTTTAGGACACAGTGTAGTTTCGTGGAAAAAAACAACAACAACACAAAACAAAAAAAACAAAAAAACCCATCTTGGTTGCGTATACTTCATTATGACATTCAGATTATTCAGTTCTCTCGTTCACCAGCGTCTGTATAATGATGCAGTGTAACTGTCGGAAACTCACGCTGTGGATAAACTGACGCTGTGGACGTGAATCAAAATAAAACACTTGTTTCAAACGTACGGTTTGTCCGATTGGGTAGGGGAAGGGAAGTGGGTGAGTTACATCAATCGCACCGAGGGAGCACTTACCCACTTAGCCAGGCCACTCGAGGTGCGCGTGGGAGGCG
>JAAQRG010189817.1:5000-11894 GCA_011634625.1 Babylonia areolata | reverse complement strand
GCACGCCATTGCCCCCCCCCCACCCCCGCACCCCTCCCCAACCCCCGCTCCCCAGCCCTCGCCCCCCCCCCTCCCCACCCAACCCCCCCTGACTGACGTATTCGGTGGCTCCACCTGGTGGCTGTTGGAGCAGAACCACCATCAGTCAAGACCAGCCACTGAATGAGATGTGGTTTACTCAGAGCGTGCATGCTGGTGGTAATGTGTATGTCTAAAAAAAGAAAAGTTTTGACCATTAAGAAATAACTTGTGCTCTGCTAAACAAAACTCCACCTTGAGAGAGAAAGGGGGGGGGAGGGGTTGTTAGAGAAAGAGAGAGAAGGGGAGGGAGGGAAGGAGTAAGAGAGAGAGAGAGAGGAAGAGAAAAAGAGAGAGAGGAGCAGGGAAGGGAAGAAGAATTCAGAAATATTTTACTGCAAGGCCACTGACCTGTTTGCAATGGAGGTACATACATATAATTAAGACACACACAATACAGAAGATAAAGGGGGAACGGACCAATATCATCATGGACACAGTTTCAGTTTCAGTAGGTCAAGGAGGCGTCACTGCGTTCGGACAAATCCATATACGCTACACCACATCTGCCAAGCAGATGCCTGGCCAGCAGCGTAACCCAACGCGCTTAGGCCTTGAGAAAAAAAAAATGGACACATTTCCAAACTGAAAAAGTAGACAATGGTTTCTAGTTCGTGACATTTCCTGCAGTAAAGTTTCTATTTTCGAAAAAGTTATATAATCATGTCATTCCTTCTCTCTCTCCCTCCCTCTCTCTCTCTCTCTCTCTCTCTCTCTCTCTCTCTCTTTTTTAAGGCGTAATATATAAACATTGCCACAGAGCGAGTCATAAGCCTGTTTTCATTTTGTAAAAAAAAATAACGAGAAGAGAAAGAGAGGGGGAGAAACGGGGATGGAGAGAGACAGAGAGAGACATACAGAGAAAGAGACACACAGAGAGAGACAGAGAAAGAGAGAGGGAGAGACAGACAGACAGAGAGAAACAGAGAGAGAGAGAGCAGGAGAGAGAGAAAGAGACAGGTAGACAGACAGACAGACAGGCAGAGACAGACAGAGAGAGAGACTGGGAGAGAGAGAGAGACAGAGCGAGAGAGAGAGAGACAAAGAGAAAGAGAGACAGAGAGAGACAACGATGGCGATGACAGAGAGAGATAGAGAGAAAGAGAGCAGGAGCGAGAGAGAGACAGAGAGAAACACACACACACACACACAGAAAGCAGGAGAGAGACAGAGACAGAGAGATAAAGAGAGAATGAGGGAGTAATTAAAGAAGAGGAGCATAAAACAACCCAACCACCTCAAGAACACGTATGCATGATTTATGGCCACTACCAAGACCCATTTCTGTGTTTGCTGGAAAAACAACAACAACCGCTACAGTGACCCCCTATTGATCACCCTCCACGCAAGCATAACACCCACACATTCCTCTTCTCCTCCCCCCCCCCTTCACCCCAACCCCCCCCCCCACTCCACCACCACCCAACACACCTGGAAGACAGAAGCCAGCAGAACGTGACACGCCAATCCTTATCCTCAGCTATTTGACCCTTCCCCACAACCCCCCGCCCCACAACCCCAGCGCCTCCTTTTTCCCCGCCTGCCCTCCTTGCATTTGACAGACTATTGCAATCAATGTGAAGCCACCAGTCTTTTTTTCTCCCCCACCCCCTGCCCCCATTGCAAGGAAAGTTATATTTCTCCACAGACATATAAACATCACGACAGAAGAAGAAGAAGAAGAAGAAGAAGAAGAACAACAACAACAACAACAACAACAACAACAACAACAACACACACACACACACACACACACACACACACACACACACACACACACACACACAACCCAACAAAATAACCAAGAAAACAACAGCCAAAGAAAACAATACAATTAACATTGCACTAGTTCACATGACTCTGTAGTACATTGTTGCCTCAGCCCCTCTCGCCCCCCACATACGTATACTACACACACACACACACACACACACACACACACACACACAGATACACACGCACACACACACACACGCACACACACACACACACACACAGAGATACACACACACACACACACACACACACACACACACGAACATCCACACACACTTTGAGAGAAATAGAGAAGAAGAAAAATAAAGAGCTGAAAGGAAGGAGGAGAAGGAGAGAAAGAGGGAGACACAAAGACATTGACACGGACACGTTTTTATTGACAACGGCCAATAGCATGCACTTCTTTCCAGGAGGTGCAAATCAGACACAAGAGGGAGAAAGAGACGGACAGACAGACAGATCGAGAGAGACAGACAGACAGAACGAGAGAGAGACAGAGAGAGAGAGAGAGGTGTCCAGCAAAACTATCCGAAATTACTGCCTTAATTAATGCCAATGAAGTAAGTACCCTTATAAGGTCTGGTACGGTACAAAGTTCTACATAAAAACACTAGATACCAATACTACGATAATCCATTTTTCATGCATGAAATACATGTCATGATAATGATAATAATATTAATGATAAGAAGAAGAAGAAGAATGTAATCATTGGAATTCATACAGCGCATTCCAACACCACCAGTACACTGTACAATAACTGCAACAACAACAACAACAACAAAAAAGCGATACCAAAGAAACAGAGCCACAGTCTTGAAAATCATCGATCCTCTCTCTCTCTCTCTCTCTCTCTCTCTCTCTCTCTCTCTCTCTCTCTCTCTCTCTGTGGTAAAGCAGTACACAGTACAGCAATCCATCAGGACCAACCTCCGTTGTTTGCACAGAAAACACCAGGCGTGGACCTCGATCAATTTTTTATTAAGTGAGAGGTGTGGCTGGTACCTGAAGGTTCCAATAAAAAAAAAGGTCCAAACTATAAAATAAAAAAAAATCAAAAAAATCCAAGAGTTAGAATCATTGGATCAATAGCTTCTTTGCTCGCATAGCTGACGATCGATTTCAATCAAAAGCTAAAAAGTGTGATAATGAAAATGTTAACACACACACACACACACACACACACACACACACACACACACACACACACACACACACACACACACACACACACACACACACACTTTGTTTATTTCTTTGTTCCCTTTGTTCTTTGTTGTGTCTATTAATCCTTCGGGATTTTATGACAATAAATGAAGTCAAGTCAAGTCAAGTCACACACACACACACACACACACACACACACACACACACACACACACACACACACACACACACACACACACACACACACACACACACACACACACACACACACACACACAGAGCAATGCAAGTAATTCCACGCACCATCGATCAAATCTTCAGTGGCGGCAGTGCTCTGGAAATTTAATACAACTCCGAACAATAAAACTACAAATTGTTCAGAACGCAAACACTTTTTATTAACAGAAAGAAGATAGGTACTTTTTTTTTATCAACAACAACAACAAAAGCCATTCTCAAACCTGAAAAACTTGATCTTGCCAGAGATCTGCATGGATTGGGTATGTATGATGAGACCGACTTAATTGCCCCAAAGCTAGCCACACAGCAAAGTGGCTCATCACACAGGCCGAAAATTAAACATATCCTAAGAAATAAATCGATATATATATATTTTTTTCATCATCGTGGCCGTCGCCATCATCATCATCTTTATCGTTATCACTACCAAAATTATTATTATTATTATTATTATTACAATACAATAATAATAACTGATGATGCTTTTGACGACAACAATGACAACAACAACAGTGATGATATAATAATGATGATGATGATGATGATAACAACAACAACAACAACAATAATGATGATGATGGCGATAACAACAACAACAACAAAATAACGATAATAATAATAATAATGATGATGATGATGATATTATTATTATTATTATTAATCATCATCACCACCACCATCATCATCATCACTACCATTATCATTATCATTGTTGTTGCTGTCATTGTTATCATCATCATCATCAACTATTGTTACTATCATTATTATTTCTATCATCATAATCATCATCATCACCATCATCGTGTGTGAGCGAACGTAACCGGGTAGGGGATTATCTGAAAAGATAATCTGGGTGATGACAGCATAGTTCTGTCACAGAAGGGTCGCTTCTCCTGCTTCCACATCATCATAAATCTTCTTTCTGCTCAGCTGTTTGTCTTCCTCTTCCTCCTCCTCTTTCTTCATTGTCCATTTGATTCGTTTTCTTCTTCCTCTTCCTCCTCCTCTTTCTTCATTGTCCATTTGATTCGTTTTCTTCTTCCTCTTCCTCCTCCTCTTTCTTCTTTGTCCATTTTTTCGCAGTTTTCTTCTTCCTATTCCTCCTCCTCTTTCTTCTTTGTCCATTTTATTCGCAGTCTTCTTCTTCCTCTTCCTCTTTCTTCATTGTCCATTTTAGTCGCATTCTTCTTCCTCCTCCTCCTCTTTCTTCATTGTCCATTTTATTCGCAGTCTTCTTCTTCCTCTTCCTCCTCCTCTTTCTTCATTGTCCATTTGATTCGTTTTCTTCTTCCTCTTCCTCCTCCTCTTTCTTCTTTGTCCATTTTATTCACATTCTTCTTCCTCCTCTTACTTCATTGTCCATTTTAGTCACATTCTTCTTCTTCCTCTTCCTTCTCTTTCTTCATTGTCCATTTCATTCATCTTCTTCTTCTTCGTCTTCCTCCTCTTTCTTCATTGTCCATTTTTTCGCAGTTTTCTTCTTCCTCTTCCTCCTCCTCTTTCTTCATTGTCCATTTTATTCATATTCTTCTTCGTCTTGTTCCTCCTCTTACTTTATTGTCCATTTTAGTCACATTCTTCTTCTTCCTCTTCCTTCTCTTTCTTCATTGTCCATTTCATTCATCTTCTTCTTCGTCTTCCTCTTCCTCCTCTTCTTCTTCGTCTTCCTCCTCCTCCTCTTTCTTCAATGTCCATTTCATTCATCTTCTTCTTCGTCTTCCTCCTCCTCATCTTCTTCTTCGTCTTCCTCTTTCTCCTCTTTCTTCATTGTCCATTTCATTCATCTTCTTCTTCGTCTTCCTCCTCCTCCTCTTTCTTCATTGTCCATTTTATTCATATTCTTCTTCGTCTTCCTCTTCCTCCTCTTTCTTCATTGTCCATTTTATTCATATTCTTCTTCTTCCTCTTCCTTCTCTTTCTTCATTGTCCATTTTATTCATATTCTTCTTCGTCTTCCTCCTTCTCCTCTTTCTTCATTGTCCATTTTATTCATATTCTTCTTCTTCGTCTTCCTCTTCTCCTTCCCCCTTCTTCTTCTCTCCCCTCCCTATTCCTCTCTCCCTCTCCTCCTTTATCATAGAAGGGATCGGTCATAGGCTGTGTGTTGTCCAGAAGGCCTCTGTTTTTCTTCTTCTTCTTCTCAGAGCTTTAGACATCAAACGTTTTGTACACTGTGATTGATTTCTACGGCCAGTCAGCGCGGTGGTCGATACAACTTTGTGGGGATGTTAAGCGAGGGACTACTTCTTCCCTGTTCCTCTTTTTTTTTTCTCCTTCTTCCCTCCTCTCGTTTCTTCCTTGCTTCCTGTTCTCTATCGTCCCCTCCCTCCCATTCTACCCCCCCCATCTAGTCCAGTATTTTTATTTCCTGTTCTTCTCCTGTCCTATCATCTGTTTTCCATCAACTTTTCATCCTTCTCTCCTGCCCCTTCTCTCTCACCCCGCCTTCCTGTTCTTCCTTCCTTCCTTTTCTCCATTGTCTCCTCTCCTTCTTTCCTTTCTTCCCTCCTTTCTTCCTCCTTTACTCCCTTCCTATTATCCATTGTCTCCTCTCCTTCATTCCTTCTTCCCTCCTTCCTCCGTTCTTTCCATCCTCCCTTCTTTCCTTCTTCCTTTTCTCCATTGTCTCCTTTCATTCATTCCTTCCTTCCCCCTTCCTTCCTTCTTTTCTTCCTTCCTATTCTCCGTTGCCTCCTCTCCTTCTTTCCTTCCTTTCCCTCCTTCCTTCCTTTTTTACTTCCTCCCTTCCTTCCTTCCTATTCTCGTCTCCTCTCATTATGACCTTCCGTCCCTCCGTCCTTCCTTCCTTTCTATTCTCCATTGCCTTCTCCTATCCTTTCTTCCTATTCTCCATTGTCTCCTCTCATTATGTCCTTTCTTCCTTCCTTTCTCCCTTCCTTACTTCCTATTCTCCATCGTCCTCTCCTATCCTGTCCTTCTCTCATTCAGTCCTCCCTATCGTTCCCCATCTCCTGTCCTCCCCTCTGCTCTCCACCAACTTCTCCTTCCTCTCATCCTCCTCTCCTGCCCCCTCCCCACCCCCACCCAACCCCCGCTCTCTCTCTCTCTCACCCCACCCTCCCTTCCGAAATCCGTGTGTTGGAAGCGGGGTCAGGAACTGTAAACAAAGGCTCAGACAAGGGAGAACCGACTGGAAGCTTCATTAGCAATGCATGCAGTGCGGACCAGTAAGGCAGAGAGTATGGACAGACAATAGCGGCTTAATTGGGCACTGAAGGCAGTGCGTGCAGCCCATCTCCCCCCCCCCCCCCAAACCCCCTGACTGACCTTTCAGTGGCTCCACCTGAAGGCTTTTTTGTGTGTTCAAAACCCGGCCCGCCATTTGGTGCCACAAGAGCGGATAGAAAGGAAACAGTGCCATCGATTGGCAGAAACTGAATGTTCGGGAAAAGAACAAAAAAAGTATCTGGAATCTTTGTGCATATGTACGGATCATCAGTGGCCAGTAGGTGGTATGACTGAATGGGTTAGGCATTAAGACTTCTCATTCAGCGTTCACCAGAGATCAGGGTTCGGGGCCCCCGTTTCGGCAGTGTGTTGTGTCCTCGTGAGAAGGCACTTCACTCCGACTTCCCTCCCACCCCACCCACGTGTGAATGGGTAACCTGACTA
>JAAQRG010189797.1:7500-10382 GCA_011634625.1 Babylonia areolata | reverse complement strand
TGTGTGTGTGTGTGTGTGTGTGTGTGTGTGTGTGTGTGTGTGTGCATCGTACCAGGTGGCGTAACAGTCACCCCCTACACCCCTTCCATCCTCCCGCTTCCTCTGCTGGATCAGACCTGACCCCATTCTGTCTCCACACCTTACCCCCACCCTCACCCCTATTCCTGTGTCTCTCACTGTCTCCCTCTGTCTCTGTCTCTCTCAGTCTCTCTGTCTCTCTGTAATTCAAGTGAAGAACCCATGATGGACATTTGTATGTTCGTATCAGAGAAGAAAGTATTGATTTCCCCGGTGAAAAACAAAAGGTAAATCTCCCAAGTTTTCTCCTTTTTACTTTTTGAATTTGATATGGTTTGTGTATGCTTTTTTCTTGTCCTTTAAATTGATATGGTTTGTACATGCTTTTTTCCTTCTCCTTTCAACTGATATGGTTTGTACATGCTTTTTCCTTCTCCATTTCGACGTATGCAAGCAAGGCGGTCTTTCTATTCAATTTCCCAGTTCCCTCCGTCTCCATCCCTCTGTGTGTGTGTGTGTGTCTGAGAGAGAGAGAGACAGACAGACAGACAGACAGACAGAAACACAGAGACACAGATAGAGAGAGGAGGCCGAGGATAGCAGGGTTTCAGTGTTAGAAGTATTGGTGGATGTGTAAAATATTTGTTTGTTTGGGGTTGGTTTTTTTTTGTTGTTTTTTTATCACAACAGATTTCTCTGTGTGAAATTCGGGCTGCTCTCCCCAGGGAGAGCGCGTCGCTATACTACAGCGCCACAATTTTTTTTGTATTTTTTCCTGCCTGCAGTTTTATTTGTTTTTCCTGCCCAAGTGGATTTCTCTACAGAATTTTGCCAGGAACAACCCTTTTGTTGCCGTGGGTTCTTTTACGTGCGCTAAGTGCATGTTGCACGCGGGACCTCGGTTTCTCGTCTCATCTGAATGACTAGCGTCCAGACCACCACTCAATGTCTAGTGGAGGGGGAGAAAATATTGGCGGCTGAGCCATGATTCGAACCAGCGCGCTCAGATTCTCTCACTTCCTAGGCGGACGCGTCACCTCTAGGCCATCACTCCACATGTGCATGATTCATGACATCGGACGTTGGCAATCCACATTCCGCAGAGAATTTGATTTATCCCCAGATAAGTTTTCATAATAAGTTTTGATGGTAACTGATGGAATCTGATATATCTGCAGTGAGGGTTTTATGTTAAGTTTGATGGTAACTGATGGAATCTGATATATCTGCAGTAATATATTGTTTGTGTTAAGTTTGGACTTTGATCATATTTTTGTTCTGTTTATTTGAGACAATGATGCAATTTATCACTGAAGAAATAAAGTATTCTTGTTTTAACTTTAGAAACACACACACACACACACACACACACACACACACACACACACACACACACACACACACACACACACACACACACACACACACACATAATATATCTCTCTCTATCTCTCTTTCTTTCCATCTCTGTATCTCCCTCTCCCTCTCATTCTCTCTTTCTCTTTGTCTCTCTCCCTCTCTCTGTCTCTCTCTATCTCTGTCTCTCTGTCTCTGTCTGTCTCTCTCTCTCTGTCTGGTCAGAATAAGCATTGCCGCCTTTTTCACAACAGAATGAAAAATGTGGGTCGTGAGCGATGTTGTAATCGGATTTCGTTGAGCAAAATTAATTGAAGAAGTGCTGTTTTTTTTTCCGATTGCTCTTACGTCAGTCGGTGCTGTAAGCAGGCAGTGTGTGCTGTGATAGTGCTGACATTGGGTTCTGTGATTGTTCTGGCAGCGCTGGGCCCGACAGACAGATGGCCGCCTGGCCTGACCAATCTCTTCTGGCACTTCACAAGCCGCCATTCCGGTTCCAATAGAACCGATTCCTAATGACCCTGCTTTGTCTTGCAGGCCAAATGGCGGGATAGCTGTGCTGCAGAGTGTGTGAGGAAATGCACATCGGGGTTGTCACATGTCGTCTGTCTCTTGTTCAGTGTCCGCGAAGTTTTCTGTTGGCCACACTACCCGCCCGTCCCTTAACCCCCCCCGCCCCCACCCCGCCCCCACCCCCACTCCCCCTCCTCCGCTCGATTTGCTCAGCCGTGAACTGATCGATGGGAGGAGTAAAAGAAATAAACATTCAAATCATTTAGAATTCTCGCCAAACTGCGGCAATTTCCTCCCGTGTTCACTGAGGCTTCACACAGCATGTTGTAACCCAGCCTTCTGTGGGAAGAGGGGGCAGGGAGGGGGTGGGGGTAAGTGTCGGTCTGCGAGCAAGATGTGTGTGTGTGTGTGGTCATGTCTGTGTGTGTGTGTGTGGTCATGTCTGTGTGTGTGTGTGTGGTCATGTCTGTGTGTGTGTGTGTGTGTGTGGTCATGTCTGTGTGTGTGTGTGTGTGTGGTCATGTCTGTGTGTGTGTGTGTGTGGTCATGTCTGTGTGTGTGTGTGTGGTCATGTCTGTGTGTGTGTGTGTGGTCATGTCTGTTAACAATCTGTATATATAGATAACGTTTATAGGTCTGTTGACGTGTGTGTTTATGACGGTGTGGTGCTCGGTTTGTTGATGAAGTGACTTGGAAAGATTACGTCAAGTTGTTCAGATGACATCACGTTAGTCAGATGACGTCAAAACTGTAATGTGAGTCAGATGACGTGACGTGAGTCTGTGTTTTGGGTCAGATGACGTGACGAGGGTCAGATGACGTGCAAGCCACCTCTGCTCTGCACGGTGCCTCAGACACACTGCCTGACGACCTCAGCAAACCCTGACTGGCCCCAACATGTGTGGGTGGACTGCGGACAGACGTAAACAGCTTCACCTGGACACCACTGTCCCAACCGTTTCAGTGGAGAAATGTCGACCAGATCTGTGGGACTT
>JAAQRG010189797.1:0-2500 GCA_011634625.1 Babylonia areolata | reverse complement strand
CACACACACACACACACACACACACAACCTCCATGTCCCACGCTGTGTGGCTGTCGATACGTCACGTGACCTGGACACTTCACCCTGTCGTCACTTTACACATCCATTTCTTTCGTCAATCTTCCGTCCCACTCTCTGTCCCCTCTTTTCTACAGTTTTCTCCGATACTCTGGTCGATAAAGGTTTTCGCCTCTCCCTGTGACAGGGACCACGTGACCCTAAGTGACAGGGATCGGTCTGTGTGGTCACGTGACCTCGGTGTGGTCACATGATAATTTGTGTCAGGGAGCGGTCTGTGTGGTTAAATGACTCTGTGTGTGTGTGTGTGTGTGTGTGAGGTCACGTGACGCACTGAAGGCAGAGCGGATGGAGGAAGGTCCGTGCCATGATGATGATACCTCAGAGCGGGGCTGAGTTGTCCCAGAATGTGAGTGGTGGGGATGGAACCCCACCCCGTTGTCAACAGTGACGCTAGCCAGCTGACCAGACCACTGGGCCAGCAGCTGCAGAGAATTGTTCTGGCAGCTGTCCGCGTGCTGCAGGCCCCTTATTGGATCTGTGCTGGTGCTGCCGCCTGCAAACTGACAGGGCCGACAACTGCTGCTGACATGGGGCGTAGAGTTCTTTCTTGCATGGCTGTGTGTCTGTCTGACTGTCCGTCAGTCTGTCTGACTGACTGAATGTCTGTCTGTCTGTCTCCGAAGAGAGCGATGCACACACACGCACACACACACACACACACACACACACACACACACACACACACACACGAGATAGGGAGTGATAAAGATACCGACTGTGATATGAAATAAATATCGTATAGAGAGGATTTGATTGTTTCCAGGGTATTTTTCAAGCAGAAAAGTATTTGTCATGTGCTGTGAACATGACGTCAAAATGTGGACCTCTGTGCCAGTATCATCGCGGGATCCTCTGTGTCTCACTGGGTCTTTGCTGATTAATCATGGTTGATTGATCAAGGCTGTTGTCCTTTGCAAATTGTTCAAGGCTAATTATTCTAACTGATCCCTGGAAACGAGCTTTAAAGGTTGGTGCCGAACAGGAGGAAGGCCTGATTGGGCCGAACATCACTGTTGACCGCGTTGGCGAACATGTCTTGCCCTTTGTGGACTTCACTTGGGCATTAATGTGTAATCAATACTGTGTACTCACAAGTATCACTTGCGCATTAATGTGTAATACGATGTACTCACAAGTATCACTCGGGCACTGATGTGTAATGCGATGTATCCACCTGTTCTTTTTCTGATATTAATTTTCTTCCCAGTGTTCACTGAGACAGTTCCTCCCATTGTTTACTGAGACTTCGGTTCCTTCCAGTGTTTGCTCAGACATGTGTCACGTGCTGTGTGTGACCTGTTGCAGTCAGAAGGAATCCCTGCTGTCTGTGGCAGTGGAAAGGACAAACTGTGCCGCTGTCTGTGGCAGTGGAAAGGACACAGTGTGCCGCTGTCTGTGGAAAGGACACAGTGTGCCGCTGTCTGTGGAAAGGACACAGTGTGCTGCTGTCTGTGGCAGTGGAAAGGACACAGAAGGTGTGCCGCTGTATGTGGCAGTGGAAAGGACACAGTGTGCCGCTGTCTGTGGAAAGGACACAGTGTGCTGCTGTCTGTGGCAGTGGAAAGGACACAGTGTGCCGCTGTATGTGGCAGTGGAAAGGACACAGTGTGCCGCTGTCTGTGGAAAGGACACAGTGTGCTGCTGTCTGTGGCAGTGGAAAGGACACAGTGTGCCGCTGTCTGTGGAAAGGACACAGTGTGCCGCTGTCTGTGGAAAGGACAAACTGTGCCGCTGTCTGTGGCAGTGGAAAGGACACAGTGTGCCGCTGTATGTGGCAGTGGAAAGGACACAGTGTGCCGCTGTCTGTGGAAAGGACACAGTGTGCTGCTGTCTGTGGCAGTGGAAAGGACACAGTGTGCCGCTGTCTGTGGAAAGAACACAGTGTGCCGCTGTCTGTGACAGTGGAAAGGACACAGAGTGCCGCTATCTATGGAAAGGACACAGTGTGCCGCTGTCTGTGAAAAGGACACATTGTGCTGCTGTCTGTGGCAGTGGAAAGGACACAGTGTGCCGCTGTCTGTGGCAGTGGAAAGGACACAGTGTACCGCTGTCTGTGGCAGTGGAAAGGACACAGTGTACCGCTGTCTGTGGAAAGGACACAGTGTGTTGTTGTCTGCTTGATGAAGGACTGCAGGCACTGTGTTCTGTTCCTGTGATAGGTCAGTGTGAAACATATCTGTTCACTTTGACAGCTCAGTGTGGAACCTCTCTGTTCCTGTGACAGCTCAGTGTGAAACACCTGTCTGTTCCCTATGACAGGTCATTGTGAAATACCTGTCTAATCCTGTGACAGCTCAGTATGAAATACCTGTCTGTTCCTGTGACAGCTCAGTGTGAAACATCTCTGTTCCCTATGACAGCTCAGTGTGAAACACCTGTCTGTTCCCTATGACAGGTCAGTGTGAAATACCTGTCTGTT
>JAAQRG010189795.1:2500-10000 GCA_011634625.1 Babylonia areolata | reverse complement strand
TTTGCCGACAATAACTCAACATGTCAGAGGCACTTCAGCTCAAAATCTGTTGCCGTCCTCCCTAAAAGGTTACCATAGCAGAGGAGATAAAAAAATAAATAAATAAATAAATAAAAAAGGAACGGTCTGTTTCCGACATTCGGAACACAGAGTTCAGTTTCCAGTTTCTCAAGAAGGTGTTACTGCGTTCGGACAAATCCATACAAGATACACCACATCTGCTAAGCAGATGGCTGACTTTCAACAGCACAACCCAAGTGACGCGCTTAGTCAGGCCTTGAGTGCATGCATATGTTTGTGTGTACCCATCACAGTGGATTTCATCTACAGAATGTTGCCAGAGGTGCACACTCTCGTTGCCATGGGTTCTTTTATAAGTGCGCCAAGTGCGTGCTGCACACGGGACCTCGGTTTATCATCTCATCCAAATGACCACACGCTCAGTTTGATTCTCCAGTCAAACCTGGGAGAAAGGGCCAGAGCGGGATTCAAACCCACACCCTCGCGGAAAAAAACGGAATGTGTCAAACAAATTCAGACAAGGACATCATTTTCCTGCTTTCTGTTATTTCAGTGTTTTGCTTGTTACAAAACATCAATATCTTTGACATTTTTTGTTTTCACGACAATCTTCAGTTTGATCACAATTCGATTCAGAACTTGTGTGTTCCAGCAATGCTATTTTCTCGTTAGCCTCTTTACTTCTCTTTTCTTTCCTCCTCCGTTGTCTGCCTGTCTGCCTGCCTGTCTGTCTGTCTCTCTGCCTGCCTGTCTGTCTGTCTCTCTGCCTGCCTGTCTGTCTGTCTCTCTGCCTGTCTGTCTGTCTCTCTGCCTGCCTGTCTGTCTCTCTGCCTGCCTGTCTGTCTGTCTCTCTGCCTGTCTGTCTGTCTCTCTGCCTGTCTGTCTGTCTATCTGCCTGCCTGTCTGTCTGTCTCTCTGCCTGTCTGTCTGTCTCTCTGCCTGCTGTCTGTCTGTCTATCTGCTTTTCTGTGTGGCCCGTTTTATGAGAAGCTGGGCTTCGATAATCGTTCAAGCTGAACGATTTCCCATGACCCGGTCATGACTGCTCGAGTACATGCATATCGATTCTTTGAATGCCCACTGTGTTGTAATTCTAAGCTTTCAATCATGGTGTATTTCTTCGGTATGTGTTTTAGTGTGGGTGGGAGTATAGGGGGGAGGGGTGCGTGCTTGCACGTACGCGCGCGCTCTTGTGGGTGTGTGTGTGTGAATAAGATTGGTGTTGGGGTGGTGGTGAGGGGTGGAGGGGGGGGTTAAGAAAAATGAAAATGCAGAAGTGTGCATGGTATTATCGTGGTCACGTGTCTGCCCAGGAAGCGAGAGAACCTGAGAGCACTGGATCGAATCACACGCTCGCCAGAATCCCCCCCCCCCATCCCCCACCCTCTCCAACACACACACACACACACACCCTACCCCGACTAGACCGTGAGTGTTTGTCTGGATGCTAGCCATCGGATGAGACGATAAACTGAGGTGCCTGCATGTAACAATGCCCTTCGTGCACGTGAAGGAAGAAGTCCCACGTTATCGACGAGGCAAAATTCTGCAGAAAATTCACTTTGATAGGAAAACATACAGCTGCAGACAGAACAAAAAAGTGTGGCGCTGCACTGTGGCGACGCACTGACCCAGAGAACAGTGTGACTTTGACACAGATAGATATGTCGACAAAGAGTAATATGATGCAGTATGATAGTAACAACAGCAGCTACAACAGAAGACTTGTGATTTCAGGGGAAAAAATCTCATTTCTTTTTTTTCTGATTGAAAAATATAATTCTACTTAACGTCAGTTCTGGGTTATTCATGCAAGTGATTTTGAAAGGGCCCGTTTAATTAATATGTTCAACAGATATCGCATGGGAACAGTTTTTAGCGTTTATATATATTTATATTTATATATATATACATATATATATATATATATATATATATATATATATATATATATAAAGAGAGAGAGAGAGAGACATTAGTTTGGTCTTGCGTATGTTAACACTGGTCTCGTATGTCAAGCTTGAAAATAAATATGTCTAAGGAGGCTTATAATTTAATTTTCAGAGTGAATTCTAAGCCCAGATGGTCGGGACAGTAGTTGCCACTTCAGGTATTCTGAAGGTCATAGTCTGACAGGACTGAGCATCAAACATACAGGGGTATGTAGTATTTCAAATAAAGAATGCGCCTCATACCAACCCGACATTGTATTGTTGTCTGAGACTTGGGTATTGTTGTTTTTTTTTCCACAGCAAAATATTTTGCAAATGTGCTCCCCATTCCTTTGAGACTGGGACCACAACCTGATCAGTGTTTACACTCCCGCAAGAAATCTCCGCTCTTCTTCTGACTGTTACCTTTTGAAACTTCCTCGTGCCAATGTAAGAACCTATGGTGAACGCTCTTTCTTCTTTGCTGCTCCTCCCATCTGAAACAACCTTCCTCGTCATATCCGTGCATCTGATTCTATTTCTGCTTTTCGCTCATCACTAAAACCTCATCTTTTTTTAAACCTATCTATAAATACTCTCAGCTTCCTTGTTCTCCAACACCACCCATGTCAGCTCACTTTGGATGTATGTAGAGTGGGAGGGGGATAGTGTGAGTGGTGGGGAAGGGGGGGAGGTTGAGAAAGAGTGGTCATGAATGTTTTATGTAACTTGTAATATTTTTCTTTCGTGTAAAGCGCCCTGAGCACCTAGAGAGAAAGGGCGCTATATAAATGTACATTATTATTATTATTATTATTATTACAACGAGACGGGACCCAGCAAAAAAAAATATATTGTCGTTTCTTCTTCACATAATACAGTGTGTCAAGTACTTCATTTCAAACAACTAATCAAATGAATCTTTATTTGGAACCTTAGTCTTGCAGACCGCATGTCACACGTTAGGGAAATCAACACTGCATTAACTAAAAATAACTGTTTCTTCTATATACCCTTTCCAAGTCAAAACCATTCCTTTGCATCACCTTCGCTGAAAACACAATTTTCTCGTCTCCTTTTGATAACAACTTGGCTTGTTTTGAGCCATGGGCGCCATTGCTGCATATCAGTACGCGCAATCAGTTGCGGTTGGTATAAAAATAGCTGGAAACCTCAGCAACAAAGAAAGATTGGCCGATACCAATGGTCTGAGGTTACGCTATGCTAATAAGGCAAGAAAGAATGCCCTTGCACATCCGCATGAGCCCGCGAAGAAATTTTGAAGGCGAAACCCGTAATCGCGGTACTTCAACAGGAAAGAGCTCCGCTGGCGAGCACTTCTATAGTTTCAGTTTCAGTTTCTTAAGGAGGCGTCACTGCGTTCGGACAATACCACATCTGCTTGGCAGATGCCTAACCAGCAGGATAACTCGACGCGCTAAGTCAGGTCTTGAGTGAATGCACAGATATTTCAACAGAATTTTGCCAGAGGACAACACTCTCGTTGCCACAGATTCGTTTTACAGTGCGTCAAGTGCTTGCTGCACACGGGACCTCGGTTTATCGTCTCATCCGATTGACCAGACGTTCCAGTCAAACTTTGGAGAAAGGGCGAGAGCGGGATGGGAACCCAAACCCTCACGGACTCTCTGTACTGGTGGATGAGCATCTTAACCATTCTTCTATTATGGTAGCCAACAGGGAGTGAGTTAATCAAAGGCTGCAGGACTTGTATCAGTCAGTATAAACAGTAGCCAGGAAACTGGCGTATTGTTTATCGGTAAAATAAAGGAAAGCCTGTTTGTTTGTTAGCCCAAGACAGAACAATCTGTTAGCTTGTAAATCTGGAATAACAAATCCTCATCCCCAACACACTTTGTCTCACGTACCAAACCACCTGTAAATGAGCAAACAAAAAGACAAAACAAAAACAAACAAACAAACATATTGTTACAATGATTTGGATTTTTGGTTACAAGAACTCAGCATGGTATTGTTTTCCATTTTTTTGAAATGAAGATATGATTATTCTTCTAACTGGTGTTACAGCCTGTGTTTCCTATGAAGTGTCTGTGGGTCATTGGCACTACACAAACACACACGCACGCACGCACGCACACACACACACGCGCGCGCGCACACACACACACACACACACACACACACACACACACACACTAAACACACATACACACACACACAAACTAAACACACACACACACACACACACACACACACACAGACACACACACCATCCATAAACACGCCAACACCAATCACACTTCTCCACACGCGGAAAATGCCATCCCCTTTTCCATCTCTGACAGAGAAAAAGAAAGAACATTATTATCAGCGTGATACGCATTAACTGCCCTGCACACTTGTTATCAGCTCGCTATATCAGGGCTTGTAGTTCCCGGTGTAGCTACCTATTTGTACACACCCCCTTTTTTTTCCCCCGGGGTTAAAATCTGGTAAATCCAGATTAACATCGGGGTCTGTTTAGACTAGCCTGAAGACCACCTGGGGTAAATTTCAACTAGTCAGAACTGACTCCTCCCACCCACCCCTTCCCTCTACTCCTGCTTGGATTTTACCACCTTCCAATGGACAATGGGGTCATTCTTGACCAGTTTGAAATGTCCCAGGGCGTAAAATTAGCACAGTTATATTGGACCCCTTCCCCTGCAGAAGAGGGCATTGGGGGGGGGGTGATCTGGGGGACTGGCCACAAATGACACCAGGGCCATATTCAAGACAAAATTTATTTTGCCTTCAGGCAAGTTATCTTTGACATGGTTGGGACCTGCGGGTACAGTTTACCTTGAAGGATAAGTTCTCTTCGTATTCAAGACACACGCGGTTTGCTCAGACAGATAATCCATTGTCATTTTTTTAAAATCCCAATGATTCCCGTCTGCGCCTGCTCTCAGTTTCACTTCTCATCGCACCACAGCTCGGAACATTGTTGAGAGAGTTCGCAAAACATGTGCTATTCGTAAAGCATGCATGTTTTCCCTTAAAAAAACAGAAAGAAAAATGCTGCGAAAGGATCCGCCATATTTACCTCTGCTTCGTGGGCAGTCACCCTTGGCAGGCAGTAAGGGTACATTGTCTTCGGGTTTGTGGACACGCGGGTAGACTCTTGTGTTCATGAACACTGGATATTGCTTACCCTTGGGCAGATTGCCTTGCCTCAGGCAGATTACCCGCGGGTACACATTTACCCTCAGGCACGATGTTCTCTTGAATACGGCCCCCTGGTGTCATTCGAGGCAAGCCCAGATTTACCCCCCGGGGTAAAACCCAGCAGGGAGGGGTAGATTGAGGATGTTGCACCGTCAACCGTTTTTTGGTGGGTTCTTTTCCCTCTTCTAGGGCGACCAGTGCAGTGGCTGCTGAAGGAAATCCGCACTCACAAAGAAAGACACCACTTGCCAGACAATGATGCAACGCTGATTCAAACAAACAACAGTACTAATTTTCTGTTGTCAACACACAAACAATCACAGACACACTGAGGTCGGTCAGTGCAGCGGATGTGATAGGAAATTACGTGTTTCTTCTGATGTCCCTTCTTCGGGAAAGCACGCGCGCACAGATACACACACACACACACACACACACACACACACACCAGCAACAGCAATTTATTGGACAACACGCAAACTGGCAATGTTTACCTGACATTTACTGTCGTTGACTTAAAAATGCAGCTGCCTCGCGCGCCGTTTGAGAGGAACGTTCGAATCGTTTTTGGCCGCTTACCCTCTGTGTGGAACCAACAAGGCTGCCAAATGACGCTGCCTTACTTGATTGATTAAAAGAAAATATAGTCCTGTGGAAAAAAAAAGTCATAGATTGGCGTGATTGAGCAACCTCAGACGCATTAAGTTTACTTTGCGTTTAAGTGTGTTACCTTTGTATGTAGAATTATTGTAGATTTAATAATAATAATAATAATAATTCTTAACGCTTGGTCAGATTTGTGCTGCGAAGTTTGACTGGACTCCCCCCCACACCCCCCACCGCCCCACACCCACCCCCACCCCCACCGACCCCTCCCCACCCCCCTTTCCCGCTAGCAACGACGCAAAACAAATTGAGTGGTTTAAGGTTAACCTACTCTGTAAAATGCCATGGGTCATGCTGTGCTTTAGCTGTTTTACACTACGTTTCCAGGACATTGGTAGTCCGGATTTGAGTGCGTTAGAGTATGGAATGAAACGTTTTTTGTTGTTCTTTTTAAAGAGAAACGTTTGCACTCTCTGTTCTGCTCACTCCTCGAATTCGATTTTTTGTGGAGACTGTCTTGCCCATGTTACATCCCCACTCTCTCGACCAAGAGGGTTTTGGGACAGTCGGCGTTGGGACTATTCCTGAAGGCCAACTGGCCCCCCAAGGCTGCAGCACTAAGAGCCAGTGCAATCTTGCCTCCTGGTTTTAAAGTAATAGTCCTTCACAAAAATACTGAGCTGTAAATGAATTCACATTGCAGTGGAGAAACCATTGGTCATACTGCTTTCACTTTCCTGTTGTGTCAGTCTCTGATACAAGCCAAACCTTTCGGTATACAGTTCACAGAACACGACCATGCCCAAGGTAAAGCTGCAGGAGGTATATTGTTTCCAATGCAAACCACATGAAACTTGCTGTTTTGAAAAAGTAATATGTGTCAGTCACGCGGTGTTTGCCTAGTCCCTAGACTGATTCTGACAAGTATGCTCAGGCCAGTGAAGGACTGTTGCCTAAGTTCTAACGGAGGCTACATGTCAGGATATCACTTATCATTCTTTATTTTGAACGTTTCCTATTTGGGATTGTATGTGTCTGTTCTGCTAAAGTCAATCAAGAAACTTAAAAGTACTCAAAGAGTCGTTTTTTGTAGTTGTTTTTCTTCTTTTTATTTCCAAGCTCATGCCATACAGATCTCATTATCACTAAGGTTCATCAGTCAAGGGAGTTAATTAAGACAGGCACTGTACGGTTGGAACATGATGGGGAATGTAGTTGTGATGTAACATGCTGCTATTGGAACTGACATCAAGTTAGTCAAGTCAAGCTTTATTACAAAAAGACCCCTCGCGGAGAGGGGGGGGTACGGTTGGGAGGGGGGGGGGACATGGAAATGACAAGACCAAAGGGACTAAACGCACACGGTGCATGTCGACAATGTGTGTGTGGCAAGGTTAATCATAAGTTACGTAAATAAAATAATGCAGAGTTTGAAATATTACCTGAACGCAAAAGCATCTTATTCTCAAAATAACGCAAATCGTAGGCCTACATTAATCAACGGTATGTGTCTAAAAAAATTTAACCAAGTAAAGTCGAAAGGAACTCTTTCAGTCGTTCCAGACGCTTGGTTGGAGAGGCACGACGGAAAATCAGACGGTATTTTTCCGAAACACTCGGTTGAAACGGATCATGTGGCAACCCCTTTTGATAGTCATGGTTTCCAATGTAATGTTGAGAAAAGAGCACTTTAAGTTAGGTATACTGTTGAGAACAATTTCAAGCACAGGAGACTGAAACATGATTCATTAAT
>JAAQRG010189788.1:0-11885 GCA_011634625.1 Babylonia areolata | reverse complement strand
TGCAAACACACAGACTGGACACACACACATACACACACGTACATATGCAAACACACACACACACACACACACACACACACACACACACACACACACCGCCCCCTCCCCCCCGCCCCCCACTCCGACTGCTCACATTGTTAAACTGTTATGTGAGTGAGTGTGTACGCGTGTATACGTGTGTCCCTTCACCAAACCTTCTCTCCTCTCTCACACTGAAGTTTGGAAATCGCTGAAACACAACTCCCCACTTGACATTTTGTAATTTAAAGGATCACGCGGGAGGAGGAGGAGGAGGAGGAGAAGAAGAAGAAGAAGAAGAAGAAGAAGAAGAAGAAGAAACAGCATAAATGGAAGATTTGAAGAAGAAAAGAAGAGAAAGAAAAGAAAGTGACTCATTATTTTGCGTGTGCTGAGACTTTTCTCTTTTCTTCCAACGATCCCCCCTGGCCTTTTTCCGCTGACGTTATTCTTGATGCTTGCACTGATACTTTTTTTTTTTTTTTTTTAAATTATTTCCCCCCGCACACTCCCCCCTCCCTCTCCCCGCACCCCCCTCGCTTTTGTGCCCGTGTGCACCACTGGTGAGGCTGTTGCTAATAGTCTCTGTGAGCTTTGCTAGTGACTCCTGTTAGCGTCCTGTTGATTTCACTTCTCAGGTCTTCGAAGATGGAGGATTTCGTTTGACGTAACGGCATGGATGACGCACCAGCTTGCGCACGCGCGTGTCTATCTCTGTGTGTGTGTGTGTGTGTGTTCAATGTCGGGAACAAAACAAAACAAGGTTAAGGCCGGTAGGGGTGACACGTCAAGAGATTAGATCTGTATATTTTTCCACACCGTTGCATAGCAGTGTAAAAATTAAATAAACGGAAGCGCAGGCAGAAACAGACAAGTACGCTTGCAAATAGACAGACTCACTCAGATACACACAAAGACACATTCATGTATCCCACTCCCCCCCCTCCCCCCTCTTCCCCACACACACATACACCATACACAAGTGCACACATTGTTTCTCGTTTTGTTCTCGCTGTGACGTGTGTGTGTGTGTGTGTGTGTGCGTGTGTGCTATGCTCTCTTTCTGCCCTCTGTCAAACCCGTTGTGAACTTTGAACATCCCCGTAACATCTCATTACTTGGCATTTGAAAAAACAAAAAACAAACAAACAAAAAAACAAACAAAAACAACAACAAAAAAGCACAACCTTATTGTCAGTTGAAAAAGTACAGAATGGAATGTGACTCGTCATTCAGTGCTAAGACTTAATTTGATATTTTTTTTTTTTCGTTGACCTCCTGCTCTTATTTTTTTTGCTGACGTCATTCTTGATGCTGGCTTTGATGCCCATATTTTAGAAACTGTTTTTTCTGCCCATGTCCCCATGAGTTTGATACCAACACTCCCTGGTAGCTTTTGTCGTGTCTTTTATCGGCGTCATGATTTTTCACCCCTCGTTTTTCTCATGGCTGCTGTTGCTGGAGGATTTCATTTGTTACATACACCATTGGGTAGAGAAACAGAAAGGCGGATAGTGGTGTAGTATACCCATCGTTTTAGAGACGTTTGGGAGTATTGTGTGCTGTTATTTACAGAGAGATGACCGGTGGCGAAAGTTGCCCATGGTAAGGGTTTTGCCGTCGGGTTCTGTTTTTATGATCGTCATGGATTTGAATAATTGTGTGTGTGTGTGTGTGTGTGTGTGTGTGTGTGTGTGTGTGTGTGTGTGTGTTTCGAATAAGAGTGACCTTCCCTACCTTCCTGCCTGGAAATCATCATCATGACGCGCTTGAATTAACATTTGAATAGAAAGAAGATTCAGCCGAGTACAAAGCCCCAAAGCGTCGGAGCAAACAGAACACCAAAATAGAACTTATGACGTAATTTTGTTGACCAGCTCACAAGAAAACGTGTCAAGGGCTGGCACGTCACTGATCAAGATACAATGTATGGGAATGTAGCCTCTGGCAAAGAACAAACGGAGCAGAGAGGGCATTTCACGAACAGTGTTAGTCAGACAAAAGATGTTTCTCTTCAGGCCGTCATTTTTCACGAATAAGTGCCTCAAACTTGTTTGGTGTGTCGCTGGATGCAGTCTCTGTGTGATTATTACTCTTTGATATTAACACAGGGCCGTTACATGAACCAGTTATCCTGTTACGACACTGTATTGCGTGTTGGGAACAAAACGGATCGATGCAAACAGGCCTTGTCAAAAGCGTGCACCCGATATGTCTCAACGGCTTATAGTCCGTCTCGATTATTTTACCGACACAGGCAATAACGATAATACTCGCTGGCTACTTCTATGGTCTCGTTGGCCACTCTTGTAACATCATCGGCTGCTTGATTGATTGATTGATTGATATGGACACTTATATATATGACGCCTATCCTCGGTCGGAGACCAAGCTGTAAGCGCTTTACAAACACGGGGTCATTTACACAACAGGCTGCCTACCTGGGTAGAGCCGACTGACGGCTGCCATTGGGCGCTCATCATTCGTTTCCTGTGTCATTCAGTCAGAGTTCAGGCACGCACACATACACACTCAGACAAACATGTAACATTATACGCGTATGACCGTTGTTGTTGTTTTTTATTTACTCCGCCATGTAGGCAGCCATACTCCGTTTTCGGGGGTGTGTATGCTGGGTATATTCTTGTTTCCATAACCCACCGAACGCTGACATGGATTACAGGCTCTTTAACGTGACGTATCTGCTCTTCTGCGTGCGTATACACATGAAGGGGGTTCAGGCAGTAGCAGGTCTGCACATATGTTGACCTGGGAGATAGGAAAAATCTCCACCCTTTACCCACCAGGCACGACCGAGATTCAAACCCGGGACCCTCAGACTGAGAATCCAACGCTTTAACCATTCGGCTGTTGCGCTTGCATAGTGTCTTCGGCTGTCCTTGATTCTCATAATACATTACTGCCTTGGCACTGCAGCTACTTACAGCAATTCGGCACACCCGTTTACATTTGTAACCACCCAGTTGAAGAAAACAAACAAACAAACAAATATATATTTAAAAAAAAGAAACATCAATAACGAACGCAAACAAATAACATATGATGAAGAAAAAACCCGTGGAAGAAAAAAAAAGGTCTGAAGTAGAAAACGAGAACAAGAAACAGCATTAACACAGGATGGAGAGAGAGGAAAAAAAGAAAAAAAAAGAAAAGAAACGAATGGAGCTCATTATTGTGCGCTAAGACTTTTGTCTTTTTCTCCAGTGACCTCTTGCCCTTTAAACCCACGTTATCCTTGATGCTTGCATTGACACCTTTTTATTTTTATATTATTTTTTTTATATCCCTTTTCTCCCCGCCCCCCATCCCCACTCCCGCCCCCCATCCGTGTCACCAGTCACCACTGGTGAGGTTATTGCCTACTAGCTCAGGGAGCTAGGCTAGTGGCCCATAGCGGCGTCATGATTTCACGTCTCAGATCACCGAGACTGCTGTTTCGGGAGGATTTCGTTCGTGATAACGGCATGGGGATGTGACAGCCCTACGCGTCGCGTCGCGTCGTGTCGTGTCGTGTCGTGTCGTGTCGCTCAGAAGAGAGAGAGGCAGAGAGAGTGTGTGAGAGGGAGAGAGAGAGAGAGAGGGAGAGGGAGGGAGGGAGAGAGAACGAGTGGTAGAGAGATAGAGACAGAGGGGGAGAGAGAGGGGGTGGAGGGGTAGAGAGAAAGACAGAGGGAGGGAGAGAGAGAGAGAGAGAGAGAGAGAGGGGGAGGGAGGAGAGAGAGAGGGGGGAAGTAGAGAGAGAGAGAGAGAGCTGTGCAGTTCGCATGGTTTAGCGTTGGAGACTGTTTTGTTTTTTTCTGTTTGGGGAACCAGGTGAAATGAGGTTAGTGGTGGTGGGGGGAGGGGGAGAAGGGGGGGAGGGGGGGGGTGCTCTCTCAGAACAGCGGTGCCTGCTGAAGTAAGCCTAATAGTCAGCACAAACATACCACGCACAGACACTGGCGAGCTTCGTGTTAAGTTTTCTTCTTTTTTTTTCATAATTGTTTTTAATCTTTATTTTTTTTTAGTTCATTTTCTTGTTTCTCTCTCGCCTCCCACATTTGTCTGTGTGTCTGTGTGCCTGCCTCTCCCTCTTGCATGTAAAAGGTTGCTTGTACACTTGTAGCTTAGCCTTTTACTCGCAGTAAATCAATCGAATTCGAAACATTCGAACACCGAGTTATCTCTCAATCTCTCGCATTCCCCTTCCCTCTCTCTCAATCTCTCTTTCTCCCTCTCTGTCTGTCTGCCTGCCTCTCTTTCGCCCTCTGTCTTCTTCTCCTTCTCTCTTCCAGTTATGCTTCCAGTTATTTTTTCATTGTCCCACACCCCATCCATATCACGTTCGATCTGAGTTTGAGCCACTAGTATCTCGCCCTGGGCTTACCCTACCCATCGCTCCCAACCTCTTTTGTTTCTCTCATCATCATTGTCATCGTCATCCTCGTGAAATGTTCATAGCCACCGCTGAACATCGTGGGTGAAAAATTGCCCACACTTTCCTTGATGAAATCTTCATTAAATTCAGTCAGTTTTTGCAACTGTTTAAGGAGTGAATAAACAATGAAATCGTTGTGAAAAGTTGAGGTGTACATGAACGCATGCCCGCATTTTTTTTAAAATTAAAATTAAAAAAAAAAAATTATTTATTGATTTATTCATTTATGTAAGCTTATCTATTATTTATTCACCTTTTTTTCTGAAGGCCTGACTAAGCGCGTTGGGTTACGCTGCTGGTCAGGCATCTGCTTGGCAGGTGTGGTGTAGCGTATATGGATTTGTCCGAACGCAGTGACGCCTCCTTGAGCTACTGAAAGTGAAACTGAAACTGCATGCCCGATCGCCACTCACTACCCTTCACCACCCGCACCCCCCCCCCCCCCCCCACACACACACACGTGCACACACGCACACGACTGTGTCAAGAGGTGTATATTTCTTTGTGGAGAAATATTGTATTGTATTTCTCTTTTCATCACAACAGATTTCTCTGTGTGAAATTGGGGCTGCTCTCCCCAGGGAGAGCGCGTCGCTACACTACAGCTCCACCTTTTTTTCTTTTTTTTTTCCCCTGCGTGCAATTTTATTTCTTTTTCCTATCGAAGCGGATTTTTCTATAGAATTTTGCCAGGAACAACCTTTTTGTTGCCGTGGGTTCTTTCACGTGCATATGCACACGGGACCTCGGTTTATCGTCTCATCCGAGTGACTAGCGTCCAGACCACCACTCAAGGTCTAGTGAAGGGGGAGAAAATGTCGGCGGCTGAGCCGTGATTCGAACCAACGCGCTCAGATTCTCTCGCTTCCAAGGCAATGCTTTACCTCTAGGCCATCACTTCACATATAATATAAATATAACCTTCTGTGCAAGGGGAAAAAAAAGATGAAGAAAAAAAAGAGAAGAATATTTATAAGTGTCAAGAGGAAGCCCGTGTCAGACTCATATCAGGACGGACGTTGGAAGTATAAAGTTTGCCTTTTCAGAACATCTGGTACATAACAGAAGAAATAAAGAAATGGTAAAAACACTCAGAGGAGTGTCGTTTCATCTTGTTTTGTTTCATTTTGTTAGTTGTTCACGCACGCACGCACGCACGCACGCACGCACACACACCTCTCTCTCTACACACACACATTTTTATGAATATATATATCTATATATGCGTGCGTGTGTGTGTGTGTGTGTGTGTGTGTGTGTGTGTGGTCACATTTTGGTGTGTGTATGTAACATAGATATAATGTTTTATGTTATCAAAAGCGTTTTTGTAAAGCACCTAGAGCAGATTTCTGGATAGTGTGCTATATAAGTATCCATTATTATTATTATTATTATTATATATATGTATAATATATATATATATATATATATATATATACTTGTTGTTCCAAAGTTCATATCAATTTGATTGTACTGTTTTATTATTTTTTTTATTTTTTTCTATACTTCTCATGTTTAGTGTTTAGCAAGAAACTGTACGCAGACTGGTAAAGAGCTCTAAGTGAGGTTTGCTGGAAATTGCGTGCCTTTGTGCACACACACACGCACACGCACACACACACACACACACACACACACACACACACGTGTGCACGCCTGCACGTTTTTTTTCTTTCGTGTTTTTAAAAAAAATATTTTTCTTTTTTTTCCTTATTCTTTTTTCCTCAATCAATTTTTTATCATCGTAAAATTTCTATCTATAAAAAAACAACCAACCAAACAAAACAACCCCAAAAACAAAACAAAACAAAACAAACAAACAAAAACTGTTTGTGGCGTTTTCACGCATCATTTCTTAACATTAACTTTTCCTCTTTTTTTTTCCCTATGTTCAGTGTGAGCCTCTGATGGGGTTCGGGTTCCGGAGAGGCGGGTACCAGTGCGTGTGCGAGCCCGGGTACTACTACCCGTGGTGGCACGACGGTCCATTCCAAGGGGTGGAGATCGAGCAGGCTACCTACGACGAGTGGCTCTACGGCTTCGACTGCCTGAATGTGGAGCGTGAGTTTGGGGTTTATTTCATTTTATTTCTAAAGTATTTTCTTTTTCTTTTCTTTTTTCTCCCGTTTCTTCTTCAGTGTTATCTTCAGTGTGTATGACGTCGTCACAATGGGTTTCAGTGTTATCTTCAGTATGTATGACGTCGTCACAATGGGTTTCAGTGTTATCTTCAGTATGTATGACGTCGTCACAATGGGTTTCAGTGCTACCTTCATTATGTATGACGTCGTCACAATGGGTTTCAATGCTATCTTCAGTATGTATCACGTCGTCAGAGAGAGACGCATATCAAGAAAACAAATGACAGCTAATACACAGATAGGCATCATTACATGGATAACAGTGTATCAAGGTAAATAAAACAGAAGCAACACGTATTGTAGTCGTAAAATCAACTCTCTCTCTCTCTCTCTCTCTCTCTCTCTCTCTCTCTGTGTCTCTCTCTCCCCTTACTGAATGAAGTTTGAAAATAAACAGTGAAGCAAAAAAACAAACAAAAACAACAAAACAACAAAACAAAACAAAACAACAACAACAACAACAAAAACAAACAAAAAAAAACAAACCCACACCACACAATAACAACAACAAAACGACAAAAACAACAATAACAAAACAACGCAACAACAGCAACAACAAACAAACAAACAACCAAACAACCAACAAAAATAACACCACCACCACCAATAACAAACACCAACACCAAACAACACCAACCACCACCTCCAGCAACACCACAACCACCACAACCACACAATAGTAAAGAGTGGTAACTCTACTCCATTCACAAGGTACACAAGTTCAAGTCAGTGCTGCTTACGCTGCCGATTCAGCTAGCACACAGGTAAATAAAAGGTACATTGGAACAAACCCAGACACTTCCTATGGAGAGAGTTACCACTCTTTACTATTAAGTTTGTTAAACAAAAATAATACGTTTAACCCCTTCCACGCCCCGCGCCCTCCCCGCACACCGCCCACCGCAGAGAGAATGCTGACGCCGGACATGGCCCCGGAGTTCATCACCCGCAAGCGCCGCTCGGTGTACTCCACGAAGGACCGCTTCATGGCCGCCGTGCCCAAGGGCCAGAGCGTCCGCCTGACGGCCCAGAGGAAGCGCAGCGTCATCGAGGCCCTCAAGGAGCACAGGGCCGAGGCCCAGGCTCTGGAGTCCGCGGCGGCGGAGCTCCACCCGAAGGTGGTCAAGAAGCGGTCAACGCGACTGGTGGCCAAGAAATCGGTGAGTGTTCCGTGGACTGCAGCCGGCGACCTTATATTTGATCTTGATTCATTGATCTTTGCCAGCACGTTCTTGTGGTTGTGTTATTATTATTATTATTATTCTTAGTAGTAGTAGTAGTAGTAGTAGTAGTTCTTTTTGTTTCTTTGTGTGTGTGTGTGTGTGTGTGTGTGTGTGTGTGTGTGTGTGTGTGTGTGTGTGTGTGTAGTTACTAGTGTATGTTTGTGTGTGTTTAATAATGTAAAAATTGAATAAAAATGTGAAAAAAAAGAAAAAAGAAATCGGTGAGGTGAGGGTGGAAGGGAGGGGTGAGAGGGAGGGAGGACGAGAGATACGGGAGAGAGGGAGAGGGGAAGAGGGAGGAAGGGAGAGATGGAGGGAGGGGTGAGGGAGAGAGAGGGGGGTAGGGATAGAGGGGGAGGGGGATTGAGGGTGAGAGGAGGGTAGGGAGGGAGATTGAGGGAGAGAGAGAGAGGGGGATAGGTGGGAGAGAGGGGTGAGAGAGGCAGGGGGGAGGGAGGGGGAGGGAGGGAGAGAGAGAGAAAGTCTGAGAGAATATGAGAGAGAGAGATTTGTGTGTGGTGTGTGTGTGTGTGTGTGTGTGTGTGTGTGTGTGTGTGTGTGTGTGTGTGTGTGTGAGAGAGAGAGCAAAGTGAGAATAGGGATGTGAGCGAGTAGGGATGTGAGCGAGTATGTTGGAGGGTAGAGGTGTGTGTGTGTGTGTGTGTGTGTGTGAGCAAAGTGAGAATAGGGATGTGAGCGAGTAGGGATGTGAGCGAGTATGTTGGAGGGTAGAGGTGTGTGTGTGTGTGTGTGTGTGTGTGTGTGTGTGTGTGTGTGTGTGTATGTGTGTGAAAAACGGTAAGTGATAAGGCGAAATTGTTATGCATGTGGTGGTGGGACTTTCTGACGTAAACGTTTTTTTGTTTTTTTTTGTGTGTGTGTTTTTGTTTTGTTTGTTCTTTTCTTTGATGATGTGTCTCAGTTCTTTTCTTTATGGAAACAGAAGCACAAGATTTGATAGTCCTATGATGGCCTTCACTCTCACTCTTTTTCTCTTTGTCTCTCTCTCTCTCTTCCCGCTGAGTGTCTGTCTGTCTGTCCCTCTCTCTCTTCCTGCTGTCTAGTGTGTGTGTGTGTCTGTCTGTCTCTCTTCCCGCTGTCTGTCTGTCTGTCTCTCTTCCCGCTGACCTTCTGTCTGTCTGTCTGTCTCCCCTCACCAGTATATATGTCTGCGATCTAATCCGAGGGAGCTTTTCCATGACTTGTTCTATTGCATGACCACTGTAACAGTGAAGTCTGCTGTTCGTGATACTGGGATCAAGAGGTCCATGAAGTGTGAGACTTCTTGATCCTTACGCAGGCACTGAGGCATGCACCCTCTTCTCTCCCGCTGCGTGATATACACAATGTATTCACGTGCCCCAGTCTGCAGTTCAAGACGTCTCTTTCCACTAACCCCCGCCACCACCCCCCTCTCTCTCTCCTCTCGCTCTCTCTCCCTCCCACCTCTCTCCCTCTTCCCCCTCTCTCTTCCCCTCCCTCCCCCCTACCCCTCTCTCTCCCTCCCCCCTGTCTTTCTCTCCCTCCCTCTCCCTCCCCCCCTCTCTCCCCCTCTCTCACTCACTCCCCCCTCTCTCTCTTTCTCTCTCTCTCTCTCCCTATCTCTCTCACCTGCCCTCTATACAGTTTGAAAATTGACATCAAAACAATGTGAACCTATTTGAAACATGACATCAAAACAATGTGAACCTAGTTGAAGCTTGACATCAAAACAATGTGAACCTATTTGAAACTTCACATCAAAACAATGTCAACCTAGTTGAAACTTGGCATCAAAACAGTCTGAAACATTTTGAAACTTGACATCAAAACAATCTGAACCTAGTTGAAACTGGACATCAAAACAATCTGAACCTAGTTGAAACTTCACATCAAAACAGTCTGAACCTGTTCGAAACTTGACATCAAAACAAACGTGAACCTAGTCGAAACTTGATATCCAGATAATGTGAACCCAGTTGAAGCTTGACATCAAAACAATCTGAAACAATTTGAAACATGACATCAAAACATTGTGAACCTGTTTGAAACATGACATCAAAACGATGTGAACCAGTTTGAAACTTGACATCAAAACAATGTGAACCTAGTTGAAACTTGACATCAGAACAATCTGAACCTAGTTGAAACTTTACATCAAAACAACGTGAACGTGTTTGAAACTTGACATCAAAACAGATTGAACCTAGCTGAAACTTGACAAAAAAACAAAAACAAAAGTGAACCTAGTTGAAACTTGAAATCAAAACAGTGTGAACCTGTTTGAAACTTGACATCAGAACCTGTTTGAAACTTGACATCAAAACACCGTGAATGCACCGTGCAGGCACTGGGGTCAGCCTCATCCCTGCACCGTGAGAAGCGGTCGGCGACGGACGAGGAGGCGGCGAGCCGCATGAAGCGCATCATGGAGCGGAAGTACCAGACCAACAAAGGGAACTGTGGCACCAAGAAGGCCTACGAGCTCTTCCTCCCCGGGGACGTCAACTTCGGTACGTAGTCCCTTTTTGTCGTCATGTGATTGTCCTCAGCTGGGGGTCATCTTTGTGATTGTCCTTAGCTGGGGTCGTCTTTGTGATTGTCCTTAGCTGGTGTCGTCTTTGTGATTGTCCTTTGCTGATGTCGTCTTTGTGATTGTCCTTTCCTGGTGTCGTCTTTGTGATTGTCCTTAGCTGGTGTCGTCCTTGTGATTGTCCTTAGCTGGGGTCATCTTTGTGATTGTCCTTAGTTGGTGTCGTCCTTGTGATTTTCCTTAGCTGGGGTCATCTTTGTGATTGTCCTTAGCTGGTGTCGTCCTTGTGATTTTCCTTAGCTGGGGTCATCTTTGTGATTGTCCTTTGCTGGTCCTTTATTGGCGTCGTCTTTGTGATTGTCCTTAGCTGGTTTCGTCTTTGTGATTGTCCTTAGCTGTGCTCATCATTGTGATCGCCCTTAGCTGTGGTCATCTTTGTGATTGTCCTTAGCTGGTGTCGTCTTTGTGATTGTCCTAAGCTGGTGTCATCTTTGTGATTGTCCCTAGCTGGTGTCATCTTTGTGATTGTCCTTTGCTGGTGTCATCTTCCGTTGGCCTCAGCGCAAAGAGCGTGATGGGTTAGACTAGATTAGCACACAAAACAGCTTGTTACTTAAATAAAAAAAACACACACACCAACCTCCCCCCCTTCCCTCCGTCCCCCCTCCCCTCCGTCCCCCCTCCCCCCGATCACTAATCATTTAGTTTCTCAGCCCCAGCTGTCTGGAACCCACTGTCTGCTGACATGCGAAAGGCCCCTTCCTTGGTGGGCTCTTTCAAATCAGTTGAAAACAGGGTTTTTTTTTGTTTTGTTTTTTTGTCTCGCATTTTAGTAAGTTTATTCTGGTTAGGGTCTAATTTGCTCTTATATGAGGGATGTACTACCTTTTCCAGTGTTGTGTGTGTGTGTGTGTGTGTGTGTGTGTGTGTGTGCGCGCGCGCGCGCGCGCTGTTCATGATGCGAGGATGGTTTGACTTGTTTCTTCGTGGTTTGATTTCTTTTCCTTAAGAATGTTGCTTCTCTTTTGCAGCATGTGATTATTTGTGGAGCGCCATGGGTGATTGATTGTTAACTGAATTTTCTTGATTATTGTTGTTTTTTTGTTGTTATGTTTGATTTGTGAAGCGGCGTGAGCCTTTCTGTGTGAGAGAACAGCGCTATGGAGAATTAAAAAAAAAAATTGTTTGATTTGTGAAACGCTGTGAGGCCCTCTGTGAGGGAACAGCGCTGTAGAAGAGCACTTCATTATTGTTTATTGTTATTATTATTATTAGACAGAAACTCTGTCTCTGGACCTTGCATTTGGAATGATTGAACTTCCTCTTTCGCTTCGTCAGGTCTCCGCGCTCAGCTCTTTCAAGCCTGGCCTTAAAACCCACCTCTTCACAAGATAGCCTCCCTCCCCCCTACCTCTTCCTTGTCTTCAGTTTCTTCAGTTTTAGAGTTATGCATGCGTGTGAATGACTGGTGTGAAAGCGCTTAGATTTGTCTCTGCCCAAGATTCAGTACTAGATGAATATGAATATGAATATTATTATTATTATTATTGCTA